>CM068725.1:20283272-20583272 GCA_035079005.1 Fraxinus americana | reverse complement strand
TTACAACATTGATATTTAGTATTTGGACAGAAGTACCAACTTTTAAGTGGCACGTTTGGTGTATTAATCAAATATTGACAATAAATTCGATCAAACGTCAAGTCTATTTTTGGATCGACTCAATGTTCACATAATTAAAAACTTTACAATTATCACATACTTATCACCGCAGGTGTGTAAATAATTCGATAAAATATTAATTTTTCTTTGATTCGGTCAATACCCGCACGAATTACGTACGCACGACCTTTCTAACATTCAAAATAAATTAATTTAGGCAAGATATGTTACTTTGGTAACATCTTGTTTCAACTAATCTATTTCAAAAAATTAGTAATTAAAATGAAATTTTAAATATCAAAATTTAAAATTGGTTGTTCCTTAACCTTATCTTTTATTTTTTGTTTTGACAAAAAAATAAATAAATTAAATTGAAAAGTAGCAAGTCGGCGTCATAGTGCCACAGTACTGCCTTTACTAGCCAATGAAATAGCGTATCATTACTGCCCATGGAGTTAAGCAATCAGAATTATTGATTTTTCTTCTAAATTGCTTCAACCAGCACAATCACATACCCACATGATTAGTGTACAGATCAAACACGCACCATTAACACACGAAACCCATGATCTACTAATGGACACTTAAGGCACCGTTTGGTAAACATTATTCTAGAAAAAAATGTATTCTTTGTGTCAAATCACACCTTTTTTGTGGTTGAAAATGAAGAAAAATGTATTGATGTGATGGAAAATATTATTTTATTGATGAATGTGTGGTTGAAAATTAGTAGAAGAATGAGCCCCTGTTTGACACCCATTTTTTATCTCATTCTCATTCTCATTTTTCTACAGTACTCATTTCTAACCACACATTTTTCAAATAAAATAATATTACACATAAACCCAAAAAATCTTCTTACTTTTTAACCACACATTCTTTACATCAATCACTATTCAAAAACTCATTCTTCAAAATAATGGGTGTCAAACGAGGCCTGAGAATGAAAAAAAGAATGGTTACCAAACGGTGTAGTTTGACTTTCAAAATAGATAGAATAGTTATTTATTTTGAAATCCCCACTAATTAATCACTCATGTTTTAATCCTCAATGTAAAATTAGCAAAACTTTTTTTTAAAGTTGAATCCGGAATACAACATAAAGTAATCAATTATAATCGTACTTAAATTCAACAATTAATTCTAAGATTGTCAAATTTGAAAAAAAAATCCCAAAATTTGAAATTTAGGACTTGGAATTCACATCCTAAAATTAAGAAATCCAAAATATGAATTTCAACCCTAAAATTCTTTCTTGAATCTCAATGATTTAACATAAATGCGGTTTTGATACCACTTGTTGAAATTTTATGAAGTTTTAAACTTTATAGAACTAGGAAATCTAATTGCTTAATTGTCAAGACCATACATGTCAAATCATCAAGAAAATTAATAATGCGGAACATAACTTAATTTTTTGGGAATAATTTCTTATTACTGGATCTTGATTCTAGATCTTGAATATGGATATTTGGTTCTTGAGTTCTTGATCTTGATTTTGCATCTTACTCCATAATCTTAATTATCTTGTTTTTCCACTTAATTGCTCTCACCCTTCTTTTGATTATGAGTTTTAGATCTTTTTCTTCAATATGTTTTATCTTATATTCTTATGTTGATGAAATGACACAAAGAATAAGAAGTTGCATATGAATTGAGGACCCTAATCCTATTTAATTGAGCTCAACTTTAAGATAACATTATACACAATTAGTTATACATGTAAGTCAACATGACAAATTAATAAATACAACAGATAATGCCTCAATGCACCGAGTTTGTTAGGATAGCTATACATCCTCCGTACATTGAAAGCGGAAGCAAACAAGAGGACGACAAGAATTGCTAGTTGGCATAGCCAAATACCTCGAAGTATTATTATTCTATGTTTACAGTCGTAGTTTTCCTAGTTGATTGGGATGGCCTTGAAGCATTGTCATTCTTTGTTTATAGAAGTAGTTTTTCTAGTTGATGGGATTGTTTGTAATGTTTTAACTGCGTCCAAATCACTTTACTCATATATGATGCAGGGGAAGATTATAGGAAAGACAAAAATATCTCACAAAAAGAATTTCAATCAAGAGAAATTTAAGAAAAACTTTATTTCATTCAAAATTGAGCTGCCTCAAAAGGCTTACAACGTTTCAATAGCAAAACCCTAATAAAATTTGGAAATAAATTACATAATAATAAAAAATATAATTTTTTCGAAAAATGGAAAAAATTGAGATAATCATGGATCTTGATTCTCCTAATCATTAGGATCATCTCCCAACAAACGGAAATCAAATTCGAGTTTATTTGACTAAAATATTGCCAAAACAAAAATTACCATAAATGGCAAAAACGCATAATTGAGAGCCTAAACGATGAAATTTGCCCAAAATTTGACGAGATTTAGGGCCAAAGGCCCTGAGTTGTGATCATTGGCCCGTTTTCACTCAAATTAGACAAGCAATTCGTAAAAAATGAACAAACCCGAAATTAAATAGAATTATTATTTTACCTTCATCATTCTCCACGGGTTGAGAAAAATTCGTCCTCGAATTTGTTGGGGTAGAAACCTCATCATCGTCAGAATTATCACCTCGAAATGATGGCTCTGGTGGTAATCCATCTGGAAGCTCTTTCGGGAAGTTCTCATGAAATTCCTCTAACAATAACTGAATCCTGCGAGTGACCTCCTGCTCACTGTCAACTGACTTTTCCACCAACACATACACTATCCCATATCCTTCCATATTTGTCTCGAACTTCACTCTGGTAAGTAAATGGCGTCATCCCCAACTGCTTTCACTGAGCCCTTATCTGGAAGTAACACACTTTTCTTTTCCCCAATAGTATACGTCGACTGGAAGAAATTAGTACGCAACTAGTCAGTGTTATTTTTCAGGGAAGTCAGAAAAATCCGCCTCACCACCAATGACTGACTGACTGACATCACCAACCACAAACTCCTCCTCCTTCTCTGCTGCTTCTTCTACACCTTCACTGTCAAATATAGACGGACCGTAATAATCAAATTCTTCCTCTTCTATTACTTCTTCAGTGTCTTCGGTGTCTTCATTATCAAATACAGGCGGACATTCATAATCAAACTCTTCCTCCTCTATTGTTTCTTCAATGTCTTCATTGTCAAATATAGGCGGACCATCATAATCAAACTCTTCATCCTCCGTTACTTCTTCAATGTCTTCAATCGTGACATTCTGAATATTATGATCACGGTGTTGGACTTCCTCAATCGGAACCTGCCCACGACGACTGCGACCCCTAGATGCATGTTGTTGCGACATAAGTGCAGCAACTTGCTGTGTCGCAACTCCACTTGTTGACGCAGCTGTGTGATTTTATCACGTCTATGTATTTCCTCTACTAGGGTTTCACGGGCTTCTTGACGTCTCCTTGACGGCATGATGAAAGAACGACTTCGACTCTGATACCAACTAATGTAGGGGAAGATTATAGGAAAGACAAAAATCTCACAAAAAGAATTTCAATCAAGAAAAATCCAAGAAAAACTTTATTTCATTTAAAACTGAGATGCCTCAAAAGGCTTACAACGTTTAAATAACGGAATCCTAATAAAATTCGGAAGGAAATTACATAATAATAAAAAATATTATTTTTTTTCCAAAAATGGAAAAAATTGAGATAATCATGGATCTTGATTCTCCTCATTATCAGGATCATCCTCCAACAAACGGAAATCAAATCCGAGTTTATTTGACTAAGATATTGCCAAAACAAAAATTACCATAAACGGCAAAAACGTATAATTGATGGCCTAAACGATGGAATTTGCCCAAAATTTGACGTACTTCATGGTCAAAGGACTTGAGTTGTGATCATTGGCCCGTTTCCACTCAAATTAGACTAGTAATTCGTCAAAAACAAACAAATTCGAAATTAAATGGAATTATTATTTTGCCTTCATCAATATAACATTGAATAGCATCTATAAAAGGGGTCGGGGAATTAATGTGCCTTGAGCAATTTAGATTCCAGATCAGGTATCAATGAACACATGGAAATATTCATGTGGTTAGAGACGTGCTTTAGCACTGAGATAGTCCCCATCGTGCCAACGTCTACAACTCCTAGTTAGTCTTTGATCTTTAAAAATGACCATATTGATTGCTTATTTTTCATTATAATTGAACTTTAGTTTCGAAAGTTGTCTAATGTTTTATTAAATATCACGTGATCCTGCAACAAGTTTTCATAATAGGTACAAGACAAGATGAATATTGAACGATTTTTGCTATTGAAAAAAAAAATGAAAAATTGGATTGTGAGCAAAGTCTAGCTCGAGTGGTAAGAGAAATGTTTTACCACGCCGGTGATTAAGGTTTGAGTCGCGCTTAGAAAGGGTGAAAGTCAAAAATGAAAAATTTGGTTATTCTATAGCTTGTATACCAACTTACTTGTAGAACGATACATTGAGAACCAATTCTGTGTTTTAATATTCCTTTTTCTCACAGGTGTCAAAATGACCTGTCGTTCAAGAGAATTTGACCCAACTTTTATTTTAATTATTTTTTTTAAAAAAAGAAAAAATATATATACATATATAATTAAATAAAGAAAAATGAAAATATTTTAACTGTCTCAAATATAGAAGAACATTCTTCCTTGATTACTTTTTGGGTTATTCAATTCAATATATCAATTGTAAGTTGTAACATAACAATTGCAAAGTTGCATCCCATTAGGTAACTATTGCAGTGATGACTTCTTTTTAAAATTATTACATCAACTCTTATTTTTTTACCAGCTTTAAATAATTTATTTATTTATTTATTTTCACTTAGGATGTAAGCCTCCTGAGTCCTGACTTCTCTAGGGTAGGGTTATCTTGCAACCAAATTTTAAAATTGTTTCTCGTGAATGTCACGTTTTTTTATTTTATTTTATGTCTACTGTAACTAGGAAGTGGTGTATATATGTGTATTAAAAGAAGTGTCATCGAATTTGGAGCATTGAAGCACAGGCGGAGCCAGAATGATACATTAGGCTAAAATTTGAAATTTAATTTTTTTTCAATGAATTTATATCATAAAAGATGCTCTAAACCACACGGTAAAACAAAAACCGAACTCAAAATTGGGCAAATTCATGCCCTGTTAACTGATTATGACAAATCGCTTAAATCCCACTGAACCGACCAGTTCAACCGTAAACCAGTAACTAATCGCGGTTTGATGCTTTTCCCGATTTTTTTTCGTTTTTAGTTTTAAAATTTTTAACTTCATGAATGGACCTCATAAATTACAATTCAAAGGCCTATAGAAAACTATTGGATGACATGCTCATTTTATAGATGCACTTCCCTCAAATGATTTCATAAACTTCCAATGTGGGATAGTGGCATAACAAAAAAATGTTACAATGCCCATCAAAATCATTTTGCAAATATATGTTTAATTGACTAATTTGATTTTGAATCCCAACTAATTAAATTGTAATATTCACCTTCATCTTTTCATTTATTTAATTTTAAAATTTAACTTAAATCGCACTTGATTATTAATATATTAATGTTAGATATTATTTTCTATAAGTTTAAACTATTTTAATTTAACAAAGTAAACTATTTTAAGTTTTAACATATTGATTTTTAATTTTTTAAGTATCCAGACTAATTGTAGGATAATGAATATAATTAACAAATTTAGATTTACTTTGAACTATTAATATGAAAATTCAAAAAAAAAATTATCGTTTTCATATTATTTATTATTTTTGTATGTATTTATTGCATTCAGTTCGATCCCGGTTCGACCTTAGTTGAACATTTTGACCTTTCACTTTTTCCAAGTCAATGATCAGGTCAGTTTTTAAAACATTGGTCATAATATATTTTTAAACACTCATAACTAAGTTCTAACAAATATATTTTTAAACTAATAACATTAAATATATAGTATATTACTTATTTTGATAATGACATCATTTCAGAAGCAAATTCATGGTAAAAAACTAAAAGAATAAAATTAGCCCAGCCCAAAATTTAATTCTCCAGCCCCAGAAGCAAATTTATAGTGAAAAATTAAAAAGAATAATATTTGTCCCACCCAAATATTAATTTTAGCTCAATTAACTTCATTTCCAACCCAAGTCTAAAACTGAAATGATACACAATTAACCAAATATATAAACTTAATTAACTAAATATTAATAAAATTTTGCTTCTAGGTTGAGCGTAGGGTAACCCAACCCTACCTCCACCCCTGCATTGAAGTAAGGTAAAGATTGTTAAGTTAGATTCAAAATGGCGCAATGATAAAAAGGAAAAAGAAAAATAGTAGCAAAAGGGCCTTCACAGTTTTTAACCAAAAGGGAAAGGAAAGGTACATTTGGTCGCAGTAATTTCATGTTCAAGAAAAGAAATAACAACCATGCTACTCGTACAGGAGTGGGTTCACAGGGGGTCGGGTGATTTTGTTGATATACACACAAATGTAAGGGGGGTGGGTTTTTTTTTTTTTTTTTTTTTTTTCATTTTTAATTTTGGTGGATCCAATACATTGTGAGAATTGGTAAAACTTCTGTCAACCATTGTCCAGTACAAATGGTTTAAATTTCTAACAGATTTTATCAACTTTTCAACAATAAATTTTATTATTTATTTTATCAAAATCTGTTAGAAATTTTATTAAAAGGTTTGTCAAACAATCCCTTAATTAGTGGATCAATTTTCCTAAGCGAATTTGCTAAATCCTGTAAAGTTCGTGTTTACTTTTTTCTCTCGCGTCAAAATTTTCACATGTGACAATTATTTTTTGTTACAATTTTTTACCTCACAAGAGGGCATGTAATGGAGATTTATTATGTTCATTAAGGATTTTCAAATTTTTGCCTCATCACTAGAATTTAGGGAGAATATATTTGTACTGAGCTAATATAGAGAGCATTTTCTACCGTGAACATTATGATAAATTGGCTATGTGATATCAATGCTTGAATTAATGCTTAGATTAGTTTATAACCACCCTACAAACATGTACACGAGTTTAAATTTCCTCTATATTAGAATATTTTCACGTCCACACAAAAATGACTAATGATATTTTATTTGTGTATTTGCAAATTTTGGTTAGAGTTGACTCGGCATGTCTAATGAATCTAATAAATCGAGAAATATGAAGAGATATAAATAAATAGATGAACACATCCTGTTACATAAGAATGACACGTTAATTCAAAGTGGTACGTACCTCATCGATTGCACGATTAAGTCGATTGATCATTTTCAACAATGACTAAGCGACGAATTCCATCATCCTTAAATATAAGTAACCAAGATCAATTCAAATTAATTTGAAACAACGTTCATGTAACTTATGCTTTCGAGTGCGAGTATCACATAAAAAATAGCATACTAATGTCAACCATTTACGAGTGGTTAGAACGAGTTACCAATATGTGAAAGCAATTCGTCAAGCTATGAAAATTTCTATAAGAATATCAAGATTTCAATTTCTAACTTTCACTCACAATACCCACAAAATTTTTTGAGGTTCTAAAGTAACATTTTAAGGTAGTTTCGGGTAAAGAGGAATTATACGAACCCCGTAAGGACCCAAGTGCAAGATCTTGAAAAGTAAAACCATCAATTATTCAAATCGTTGAAATTTGACATTTGACGGGCCATCTTTCCTTGAATTCCTTCACCTACTCCCGCCCCGCGGATCCAACATAAATATTACTGGACACCACACTCTCTCCACCGCTTCCTTATTTCACTCGAAAAATACGCCCATTTCCCTCTTTGAAGAGTTCTTAATATACTCGAATCAATTTTGCATTCAGAACCCATTTTAATTCTTCATAAAATGAGCAAAGTTTTTACTTTGGCTGAGGTTTCTGAGCACAACAACGCCAAGGACTGTTGGCTCATCATTGATGGCAAGGTACGAGTTGTCCTGATGTCTGCTGAAAATTTTACACACTTTAATGTGTATTAAAATAAAATGGGTTCGATCTTCTTCACGTTTGCAATATCTAGATCTGTTAAATATTCGATCTTGCTTGGACTTTTGGTTGCTGCGATTTTGAAGTGAATTTTTCATTACTACTTGATTCGATTTTTCAAGTTTTGGTTAACTGGGTTGGAATATTGAATCTGATTTTTAACTTTTGTGAAATTTAGTGTAGTACAAGTTCAGAAAAAATTTCCGTTTGATAACAATATAGACCAGCTTGATCTGATCCCTACTGGGGACTTATTTCCAGTATATGGATTTTATTTGCATGTAAAGCATTAGCAATTTATGCCATTGTTTCGGCAAGACAAATCATAGTTGTTGGAGCATAATTTACGGGACTCTTTAGTTGAATGTAGCCTATTTTATTGGATCATTAACTTGAAGAGTTTACCCTATTTTGCTTCCATTTGGAGTAAAGAATTCGAGTAAATGTCTTCAAGAGAATCTGTGCCTTTGCTGCTGAGTTTCACTAAAAATTTGAGTTAATTATGCATGTGCATCTCTTCGGAGTATAAACGCTGAAGTTCCTCATTGCTGTTTGGTATTATGTTAATTTGTCGGTGTTTAATACTGGGAAATCCCATGTTGGATTCTTAAGATTAGATTTAAGATTTGTCTTGATGCAATGTCAGGATAGCCATTTGGCAATCTTTGAAGTGTGCTCATTGCTGTTTGGTATCATATTAATTTGTCATAAATCAATTCTCGAGATTTGATTCAAAATGTCTTGATGCAAGCATTCTACTTGTAGTTGCCATAATCCATTTGAAATTGATACCTTTTTCAGAGTAAAAATGGGGAACAGAATCTCATGGAATTATTTCCTTTCAAAATAAGCTTTACAAGGTTTTGCATTTTTTGTTGCTCTCACAGAACCGATGATTCTTGTTGCTACCGCTTAAGCTTTATAATCCATTTTTTATTCATTTTATGTTTCATCTTCATTTCTTGTTCACCCTCCAGTAGAAGCTGAGGATTTTTATGCCTTGAATATTATTTTCTCTCATTGAAAATAGAACTAGTGTTCTACTATACTTAGAGCATGAATTTATTTTGCACTCTACAATTCCTATCTTCCTAGTAAAAACACGATAAAACTAGCCACTTTTGTGAAGGGTCAACACACTCCATTTTTGTTACCTCAACACTTAGAATTTATACAAAAATTTGTATTGTAGTTGACAACCAAACTGCTGGGGTCGTTTACACGGTTTTCCCTTCCCACTAAGGCCAAATCATACCATATACAGTACTCAGCCAACCGCTCTCAACCTTCGGTCAGATGCCATCCTTGTGCTTGTTTTTGCCAACTGAATATGGACTGAAATCATCCAAGGCAACAAGATGGCATCCGTCCATGCATTCCTTGCTATCAACACATTTCTATGTACGCTGCCAAGAAATCCCCCACGCTCATAATCAATCCCTTCATGCAGTGCAGCCATCAAGTAAATCTCGCATTGCATGATTTTGTCCCTGCCAAATGCACATATTCCTCATACATCCGTGCAAACTCTGCACACAATTTAGCCAAATGCGCCATCACACGCACGTCAGTGCGATAACATCCATTGTCTTGCCATATGAGCACAATGTCCACACGCTAGTGCCAAGGCATTGACATAGAGCTAGGCACTGTCTATGCCAAAGCCGTCAACCGATAAAGGGGCTAACAATATCACAATATGCAAAGGTCTTGAGAAAAGAGTCTCACCATCGTCACTTTATTGAATATTCCATTGGTTAGGTCTTTGATGAGCAAAGATTTCAACCTGCATGTGACATGGGTGTGTCGAATAAAATATAAATTTTTGCTCGATCATTGACCTAAATCTTGTAGTTGATCTACCAATTGTTTCAGTGGTTTAGTTTATGTGTTGCAGCATCATACAAATTTCAAGTAACAGATTATTTCTGCTGTAATGGCAAATGACGAGGTAAATAATAATCTTTATGCTAGTAGTAATTGAAGTTACATCTGTCTGGCTTAACTTGTAAATTGATTAAACTTGAGTGGAATAAGCTATAGTTATGCTATGCAAATGCAATAACAAGCATTATAAAATATGCCAACTTTAAAGTATCACAGTAACGGTTTTTTTTTTTTGTGATAACGAACTTGAGGAAACTAAGTTTGCATTTGAAATGGGTTCCAGGAATGCCTAACTGTTACTTAATATGAAATTTAATACCAATTCGATGGATAAGTTATAGTACTATCTCTCTGTCACCCCAAACATGAAAGGGGAAAAAATTCTAAATGGATCCAAATGTTTACATGTCTGTGTAAAAAGGTTGTATACTAGAGTTGCACATAATAACTAAAAACACCACGTGGAAACAAATGATTTAGACAGAAATTTGACTCGTATGGTTTGGTGGTGGTGGTAATGAGACATGTTGCCTAAAGTAGATGGTGCTATGATCCATCTCATTTTAGTACTTGTTTGTATCCTATGTACGTTATTTTCGTTTTCTCATGTTTATTTGAAGTGATCTGTAAGTTAAACTTTTGAACAGGTTTACGATGTCTCAAAATTCTTGGAAGACCATCCTGGTGGCGATGAAGTTTTATTGTCTGCAACAGGTGATGTCGCTGAATGTGAAATGTTGTCTATGTTATGACGATGTTTATTGCGATATTTTCAACATCACGTGTACAAATTATTATGCATAAGGTCATTAGATTAATAGATTGTATGAAAATTTTTGATGTTTTTCTCTGCAGGGAAGGACGCAAGTGATGACTTTGAGGATGTTGGTCATAGTAGCACTGCAAGGGCAATGATGGAAGAATTCTATGTCGGTGATGTTCATACATCAACAGTCCCCACCAAAACCCAGTACACCCCTCCAAAGCAGCCTCATTACAACCAAGACAAAACATCTGAGTTCGTCATCAAACTCCTTCAATTTTTGGTTCCCCTGGTCATCTTGGGTGTGGCTGTTGGCATCCGTTTCTATACCAAGTCTTCAGCTTAAAACACGAGATTATAAGTTAAAAACCCCTTCTTGTTATACATTAACTTGCGTAATATTGGGGATTGATGCATATTTCAACATATGTGGTAATGGGATGGTCTTGACTCGTTACTTTTGAAACCTAAGTATCTTCATCTTGCATGCTTGGCATTGTCATGAATTTTGATACTAGTTCAGATTAACTAGATGCGTTACTGAGCTTTATGGTAGTATCATTAACGTACATTTTCTGGAAATCAAGTGGGTTTCGAGCGTTCCACAGCCACATTTCTGTATCACGAGCTGTTGTGGGATCAACGAGATTTGTTGGTGATCACCAATAAATACTTTGTTTTACTTTCTTGGCAAAGAAACTCATAGTTCGACTTACGGTAGTTTCAAATTTATCTGTAGAGTTCATGATGTAGGAGATATTGAAAACTGTTCTTTAACAGAGAAGAAATAAATCAGAAAAGCAAAAGAATAAGAAAGCAGGGGAAGAAACCATAAGAAGAAACAGGGAAGGGAAGAAAACATGGTAGCCGCCAATATCAATTTTATTCATGCATTAACTGTTACAACTACTATGAAAAAATCCAATAAATGGTAAAAATATAACTTATTAGTGATGAGGTTTGGGCCAATCCACTACTACACGTCCAATAATAAAAAACTTAAATAATAAAGTTCAATAACAATAAAAATAAATCTAAACGATGTCCGTATCAATTCTCTGGAAGAGAGAAAAATTTGACAATGTCGAGTGGATAAGTCATGAAAGGTTGCAATCAATCACTCAACTATAAACTAAGGTGTTGAACGAACTTCTTTCAACGTCCATAAAAGCGTGTCAATGATGGTCTGAATCGGGTGTCCCCACCAATATCCCCTGAATGTGTGGAAGGAAATTGGATAAATGAAGATCTTCTTGACTTTGATAAAGCTCCAATAAGTCTGGGTCAAGTTGTTGTAGTGTCTCTCTAGTAATTCATGTGCAATCAGACTTAGACCGATCAATCCAACGAACAAGGAAGCATTAAACCTCTCAATCTTTAGTCAACACATGTTAATCTAAAAAAGCATCAATTTTATCTTTGTCTACTGGAAAATGTGGTATTGGGTTAGAAGGGGCAAGAGATTCAGGATCAAGGTCCACAGATGGGGGTAGAAGAGGATCGTCAGAGGGATTGAAATAGCATTTATAAGCAACTAAATCCTCAACATTGAAAGTATGGTAGTAACCAAGATGTGGCGGAAGATCAAGAACATATGCATTTGGGATAACTTGCTTTATAATTTTAAAAAGACCAACACTATGAGCTTGTAATTTGGAGGCAGATCCATGTAGGCACGCTCCGGTCGAATTCGAATCATAACATAATTCCCAATATTAAAATCAACATGTCTTTTATGTAAATCAACTCGAAGTTTATATAATGAGTTAATAACTTCAAGTTGTTTATTGATCACAATATGCAAATCATGACGATGTTGTGCAAATGTTTCAGCTGATATAGACACTCTAGCATGTGGGGACATCAGAATGAGATCTAAAGGCTTAAAACTATGAACAATTTCAAATGAACTCATACCTAACAACCGATTTATGGAACTGTTATATGCAATTTGAGCTGTAGGAAGAATTAAATTCCAATTTCTAAGATTTTCTTGGACCAGACATCTTAATAAATTATCACGACTACGGTTAACCATTTTTGTTTAACTGTCAGTCTACAGGTCATAGGCAGTAGAAAATTTCAATTTTGTACCAACCTTGTATCACAACATTCCCCAAAAGTGATTAGTGAATCGAACATCTCTATTTCACACAATGGTTTTAGGAGGTCCATATAATTTGACAATTTCATAAAGTATAACATGGCAACCAACAATGCAGTATACAAACCGAGGTCCAACTTAGAGGCTGAGCCCAAAATGACAATAAACATTCTTTATTTTTTGTGGTAATTACATCAAGCCCTACTTTTCAAGATTCAAATTCATAAATCAGATTTCAAGTTTTAATTTTCCAAAATCAGATATTTTATATATAGATACAGTTTTTTATATTTAATTAAATATTAATAATAATATTATAAAAATTAATATATACACACACACACCCCTCCCCTCCCCTCCCCTCCCCTAAATTCAAACCCTAAATTCACGTGTCTCACCTTTCTTTCGCTCTCTCAGTCTCTCAGTCTTCTCCTCTCCCTCACCGCCACCACTGCGCCACCACCATGCCAACTGAAATCGTGTCTTCTCCTTCACTCTCCCCTCGGCCTAAATCCTCAGCCACGGTTTCTGCTGCTATGAAGTGAAACAACCATCGCCAGACTGTTGAGAAGACGCCACACCACTGCGCTCAAATTCTATTGTGCGACCCACGCCGTGCTTCTCCCTGTGTGTGATTTGGAACGGGTCTATGTGGTTTTGATTAATTTGTGACTCTGCTTCATCCTGCGCTCCTCGTCTTCGGCAAGTTCTATCACTACAAATACGGACACAGTGCACGATTCTCGCGGATGTTTGGGTCACAGGTTCAGATCTTGGAATTCGAAGCAGCATGTTTGGTAAAATTGGTATTTGAAGCAGCATGTTTGGTAAAACTGGAGGTCGAAATCGCTTTCATCCTTGTCTCTTGCCCTACAGTTTTACTAAATTTGTTCATTTTCTTGATTATGTAAATCGATTATAGAGTATGATGAAGGACGTATATAGAAATTGAATTGATTGATGAAAATAAGGTGGGTGGTTGTGGAGGAGCCATTGGTGTTGATGGTGGGTTTTATTAGTTGTTGGAGTGGTTTTTATTTAGGCTATTTTTATTTGTGGTAGTTGGTGTTATGTAAACGGTGGTGGTGGTGATTGTGCAGATTTTGGACCTTTGTTTTGTGGTGGTCGTGCAGTGATTTTGTTGGTGGCGGTCGTGTTGGCGGGGGTGGTGGTTTTGTGGATCTAATAATTTCTGGTGGTGGCGATGATATTTTTGGTCTTTGGAGATTGTCATGGTTTTTGGTTCGTCGTCGATTGGTGCTACAGGTGCTGTGACTCAAAAATAGTTAACTGTGACCCTTAAAATTCGAATTGTGACTCAAAATTAATTAAGTTGTCACCGAAAAATTTACCCGTGATCATTTGAAAATAACCTGTAATCCTTATATATATAAAAAAAAATAATAACTCATGATTATGAAGAAAATTCTGATTTGTGACCTAGACTGTGACATGTGACTTGAGTTGTGACTGAACTATGACTTGTGACCCGAGTCGTCGGAATCGGACGATCGTTGAAAGCAGTCACCGGAATCGGAGTAGTTCTTGCCGGAGCAGTCGCCGGAGTGGTAGGGTGGGGGTGGGTTAATTATATTTATTTATTTATATCGTTTTATATATTTATATATATAAATAAATATTTATATTTATGTGTATGTATATGTATAGGTTAAAAAATCTGATTTTTGAAATGTGAAAGTTATTTTGTTATTTTTGAAATAGGGTAAAGATAAAGTAGGAAAAAATAAATTTTCCCCCCTTTTTTTTTAAACCAAGTCAGACACTTATATATAAACAACCAAGGACAAAATTGAACCCAAATTACAAACGAAGGCCCAACACGTGAAGCCGATCGTGTCTGGGCTGACGGTTGACGATGGGTCTGGCTGCCGATGAGGGGAGTGAATCGCTTGTGTCGCTGATTCTATTTTGGTTGGTGTCGGGTCGCCGATTAGAAATAACCAGAGAGATGAGAGGTTTCAATTTCTGGGTTGTATGTGGTGAGTGGTTGGGAGAGGTAGCGGTTGTTGGTTGGTAGCGGATTTATGTGTGGTTTATTGAAAGGTGCCGATTATTTAGAATTTACAAGCAGTTCTTGTATAGTATTGGGTTGGAGGTATGGTTGAATGGGATGGTTGTGATTCTTTGGAAATATTTGGTGGGGGTTATAGTTGGTGGTGCCGGCGGGTTTTTCTTGATATGAGGAATTTTGAAACAAGGGAAAGAAAGAAATAGCGAGGGAGGAGGAAAATTGTTGTAGAATAAATACGCTTATTTTATTAAACTCAACTAGGCTATATATAGCCATACAGTTAGTAGAGAAAATAACCACAAATGCTAACGGAAATGCTGAATAATAGAAAAGGATAGCACCCACTATGCCACTCCAATCTTATTAAATAATAGACTCAACAACCCATAACTTAAACAAACAAATTAGACCAAGTCTTCCATCTTGCCACTACCACTTCGTTGTCTGGTACGTGCATGCATGCATGTAAAGTGGCACGTATCATTCCCCACCGCTTAAGGAGCACTTGTCTACAAGGATGAAATCAGGATATGACTTGGTGAAACGCCACTCATTCTCCCAGGTTACGTCTTCTGCTGGCACACCGACCCATGTCACCAAGATTTTCGATTTTGGGCGATATTTACCCTTGTGGATCACACGTCGATCTAAGACAACTTCGGGTTGTGGAAGGATAGTTGAAGTATCCGATACAGGGGGAAGTTGGGTAGATGTTGGAGTGATTGGTCCCAAATGCTTCCTTAACAGACTAACATGAAATACATCATGAATTTGAGAACCAGGAGGCAAAGCCAGTTTATACGCCACCGGACCAACTTTCTCAATGACTTTGTATGGACCAAAGAAACGCGGGGCAAGCTTCATGGAGGCCCGAAGAGCCACAGAAATCTGTCTATAGGGCTGGAGTTTCAACAGTTGGTCTGCTGAAGGTTATGTCGCAGCTCACGTAGGATGGTATCTCGGTCACGCAAGTACTCATCTACTGCTTGGACATGGGAAGTGCCAGGTACATAAGCCAGTAGACTTGGAGGCGAAATGCCGTAAACAGCTTCAAAGGGTGTCGTCTTGGTGGAGGAGTGAGTTGAAGTGTTATAGCTGAACTCGGCCCAGGGAATCCATTCGAGCCATTTTCGCGGCTGGTCACCTGCAAAACATCGTAAATATTGCTCCAAAGTTCGATTGACGACTTCAGTTTGTCCATCGGATTGGGGATGGTAACTTGAGCTCATACACAACTTGGTTCCTTGCAGCTGGAACAACGTCTGCCAAAAGGAGCTAATAAACACCTTGTCCCTGTCGCTAACAATTGATGTCGGAACACCGTGAAGGCGAACCACATTGGCAACAAATGCCTTGGCAACAATTACCGCGGTAAATGGGTGTTTCAAGGCTACGAAGTGAGCATATTTTGTCAATCGGTCGACGACTACCATGATGGCAGTATATCCATTAGAAGATGGTAACCCTTCAACAAAGTCCATCGAGACATCAGACCACATTTGAGTAGGAATAGGCAGCGGCTGAAGCAACCCTGCCGGCTTCATACAATCAGTTTTGAACCGCTGACAAATGTCACATTGTTGCAAAAAGTCCTTTACCATCTGTCGCATATTAGACAAAAAAAAACTCTGTTTGATACGAGAGAGGGTTTTATGGAACCCAAAGTGCCCACCTATTGGTGACGAATGGCAGTCAGCCATTATTTTCGGAATCAAAGGTGAGGTGGAACTCAAATAAACTTTGTCACCTTTGAACCAAACTCCATCACGTTGGAGCAGCTTGTGGGCGGCTTTATTTTTTTGTAATAATTCATCATAGAACGAGTCATGTTGGACTTCCTTTTGAAGCATTGGCCACCAATCTGCACGTGGTTGAGAAATGGATAAAAAGTGGAATTCAACAACACGTGATAAAGAATCTGCACCTTGATTGTCAAGCCCACGTTTGTACTCAATTTCATAATCATAACCAAGTATTTTTGGCAGCCATCGTGTTTGTGCTGGTATAGTAATTCGTTGCTCCAATAGGTGCTTAAGACTTTTGTGATCGGTGCGGACTGTAAATGGTTTTCCAAGCAAGTAAGGACGCCATTTCTTGATTGCCTTGACGATAGCCAACATTTCTTTCTCATAGGTGGACAATGCCAAGGCCGAACCTTTCAGTGCTTCGCTGAAGTACGCCACTGGTTGATTTTGTTGGGTAAGAATTGCACCGAGTCCGATTCCACTAGCATCGCTTTCAATCACGAAGCGTTGAGTAAAATCGGGAATGCGTAGAATGGGTGGCGACGTCAATGCTTCTTTTAATTGTTTGAAGGCCCTCTCCGCTGCCTCATTCCATTGAAATCCATCTTTTCTCAAGAGACGGCTCAGGGGAGCCGCTATACATCCAAAGTGACGGATAAATTTTCGGTAGTAGCTTTGCTAAACCAAGGAACCCACGGACCCCTTTTCTTGTTGTTGGTTTTGGCGATCGGTGACGACTTGTGTTTTGGTTGGATCAGCGATACCCACTGTTACGAAATTATGTGACCCAAGTAATCAATCTGTAAAACTCCAAATCGACATTTTGACTCTTTTGCAAATATTTGTTAGTTGACAGGATCTGTAGCACAATTTGCAAATGTGTGAGATGGTCGTCCCATGATTTCGAATACACTAGAATGTCATCAAAGAAAACCAAAATAAATTTTCGAAGATAGGGACGGAAGAGATCGTTCATGAGGCTTTGGAAGGTTGCTGGTGTGTTAGTGAGGCCAAATGGCATCACAATAAACTCGTAATGTCCTTCGTGTGTCCGGAATGCGGTTTTAGGAATGTCGTCTTCTTGCACACGGATTTGATGATATCCAGACCGTAAATCCAATTTGGAGTAAAATTTGGCGCCGTGGAGTTCATCTAATAGTTCATCAATAATAGGAATTGGATACGTATCTTTGACTGTGATGTCGTTCAAGGCGCGATAGTCCACACAAAATCGCCAATTCTTTGTCTGTTTTTTTTACTAGTAGAAGTGGTGATGAGAATGGGCTATTCTTGGGCACGATCAACCCAGTTGCAAGAGTTCCTTCACCATTTTTTCTATCTCTGTTTTTTGGTAGTAAGGATAACGATTTGCGTACGGTCACGAGTTTTGTGTTTGGTTGTAGTGGTATTCGATGGTCTTGCGAACGCCTAGGAGGAAGGCTGGTGGGTAGTTCAAACACGTGGGTGAATTTAGCAAGAAGGTGGGCCATGTCAGGTGGGTGTTTATCTAATGGGTTGCGATGAGCTAAAGGAATTATTTGGAAGAAAAACCCATTACCTTGCAAGTGGTTGAATTCTTTATCGGTGAGAGCTTCAAGACATGTACGTCGCAATCCTTGGAAGGTATAGGAAGCTCCGCCAACCATGAAGGTCATGGTTAAGTGCTTGTAATCCATCTCGATGGGTCTAAGAGTTTCAAGCCATTGAACGCCCAAAACCAAGGGACAAGCTGCAACAGGAAGGACGTAGTAGTCGGCCGTGATGGAATGACCCTGAATGGTGAGAGTAAGCGCTCGGCACTGCCCAACACATTCTATCTTTTCTCGGTTGGCAACCATGACTTGAAAATTCTTGTCTCGAACTACCGGCAACTCGAACTTGGAAACGATCGCTTGATCGATGAAGTTGTGAGTACTGCCACCATCTATTAGAATTGTCACAGGCTTGTTTCTCAATTTGCCCAGAATTCGTATGGTTTGTGGATGTTCAGTCCCTGCCATTGCATGGAATGAAATTTCAGGAATGGTGTCCTGAACTTTTGTTTCTTGCTCGACAGTGTGGTCATTCTCAAGGCTTGGGTGTGATGAATCTTCTATCATAAATAATTGGGGTCGCTCGCAACGATGGCTAGTGGTGAACTTCTCATCACAATAATAACATAACCCCTTCTCCCGTCGTTCCCGTGCCTCTTGGTTAGTCAGTCTCGGAATGTTGTCATCGAGGTGTTCGAACTGGAATTCATTCGTTAGCTTGGTAGAGGCCTGAGGACACCAGCCGTGTTGTTGGTAGTTGCCTTTGGTGGAGTCGGTTGTGAGCGGAATGGTTGGCTGTTTTTCTTTTGCAATTGGTTACGTTCCTCAATGAGCCGCGCAACTCCGATAGTATCAGCTAAGGAGCTCGGTTTCTTGATCTTTACATCTAAACGTATGTCGTCTCGAAGTCCGGCAATAAAGCAACCAATTAGGAACCCTTCAAGCAGTCCATCGACCTGATGAGAGAGCTTTTCAAAGGTTTCCTGATAAGCTGCAACAGTTGTGGTTTGTTTCAGGCGAGTCAAAGCTTCCGATGGATCTTCATAGTCGGTTGGTCCAAATCGATGTAATACCGCTCTTGTGAATTCGACCCATGTGAGTGGTCCACGAAACTTTGTTATCCATCTATGCCGCTGTAAAGCTATCCCCTCTAAATGAAAGGAAGCAAGCTGAACTTGTTGACCTGGTACAATATTTTTGAAATCAAAATATTGTTCAGCTTTGTATATCCAACCACTTGGGTCATCTCCATTAAACTTTGGAAATGCCAATTTGAGGTGCTGAGGGGAGTGGTCGTTGGTGTTGTGAGAACGAGACGTATGCAGGTGAGAGTTTTCTGAATGTGCAAATGGATTGATTTCGGGCTGGATAATGGGTGGGCTTCTTGAGGTGTGAAGAGCTTGAAGCTCGGTTAGTACCTTCTCTAAAGTAGCGTTCACCTGGTCAAAGTTGGACTCATGACGGGCTAGCATATCATTGACGTCGTTTCGAAACTCAGCATTTGTTTTTGCTCGAGTATCCATAATCGTAACCGTCGCTGATACCACTGATATGAGGAATTTTGAAATAAGGGAAAGAAAGAAATAGCAGGAGGAAAACTGTTGTAGAATAAATACTGCTTATTTTATTAAACTCAACGAGACTATATATAGCCATACAGTTAGTAGAGAAAATAACCACAATGCTAACTGCTAAGGAACGGAAATGCTGAATAATAGAAAAAGATTAGCACCACTATGCCACTCAAATCTTATTAAATAACAGACTCAACAACCCATAACTTAAACAAACAAATTAGACCAAGTCTTCCATCTTGCCACTACCACTTCGTTGTCTGGTACGTGCATGCATGCATGTAAAGTGGCACGTATCAGTTTTACGGTGAAGCTGTTTGTGGCTAGAGTGCGACAAGAGGGTTGTTTGGTGTGGCAGAATAACAGGTTGCAAACTGGTGAAGATGCTGGGAAGTTGTTCAGTTTAATTGTTGAATCCAGGTTTAGCTCTGATACCAATTTGACGCTGGAGATACTGAAAATTGTTCTTTAATAGAGAAGAAATAAATCAGAAAAGCAGAAGAATAAGAAAGCAGGGAAGAAACCATAAGAAGTAGGGAAGGGAAGAAAAAGCGGTAGCCGCCAATATCAATTTTATTCATCTTCTCAATTATATTACTATGAAAAAATCCAATAAATAGTAAAAACATATCCTATTAGTTACGAGTTTTGGTCAATCCAATACTACAAGATCAATAATAGAAAACATAAATAATAAAGTCCAATAACAATAAAAATAAATCTCGACGATGTCCGCATTGGTTCATCTTTATATGCAATTGTTCGTCTTTCCTACTTCCAAATGATAATTGATGGTGCTGTAGAGTTGCACCCCTGGAGATTGATTCCAGGCTTAAACTCGAGGGAATTGCAGAATTTAATCCACTGGTTAATTCCTTATGACATTGATGCTATAGCATGAAATGATTTTGTTGGAGCTGTTCTTAACATTGTTTTTAAAATTGACTTGGCTATCAACCCAGAAACATTAAAGAATAAATGCATGAGGATCGAGGTAAGAAGTCTAGCCAGTGGTCAAAAATTATTCGTAAACAAAAACAAATTTAGAGGGGGAACCGACTGATCCTTGACTTTGACTTTGATGGTTTTCTTATCTTCTGGTTTTCTACACACAAATAACTGAAGTGGTTTTTGGTTGAACCGGTCAGATTTGGTTTTCTCTCTTCAGACCATCCCCCCCACGACAGTGTCAAAAGATTCAGATGTTAACAATCAAGGTCCAATCTTGCTACACAAGCGGGGGCATTTGATAGGATTTTAAAACAGGGGGACACGTGTCAAACATTCATTGAATAGTTTGAACGGAAAAAAAGTGACACAGGTGCTAACTCTAGCACTATCACTCAATTCTGTCAACTGTCCGTGTTCGAATAAGCTTAATCGATTGATCAAAGTCTGCCTGCCAATCATCGGAGCACACTTGCAGATCTGTTGTCCTAGCCTCATGTCTCATTAGTTGTTCCTTCAATTAAATAAATGCACATCACTAGGAAAACTGAGGGCTTAACTCTGTTAACAAAAGGAACTAAATTTGAAGCCTTCAACCCTGAGACCAACTGTTCAAGAAGAGGATGAAACAGTTTTTATTTAATTACTTTAATTATTTTATGTGAGGAATGTAAAGTTGCCATTTTTTATTTTTAAAATTGATCAAATTTAGGTCAGACTCTTGACTTTTAGTCAACTAACAATTTTTTTGATACTTCCAAATGTCCGTTCGTAGCTCAAGTTTGAAAGGATTAAAACCAACATTGTCACAAATCAAAGGATTGGCAAAAGTTTGAAAGAATGTTTTTTAACGTCGATAAATATATTAGAAAGGTAGCGATTTGATTGGGGCAAATTGAAAATGAAGTCCAATTAAAATATCGTGAAAGTATTGTGACCAAGAGTAGAATTAATCCCACATTTAATAGGTAATGAAGTCCTCCACTCTAATTTCCCTAATCAAACAAGAATGAATTAATCTCATTCGACGTAGTTAATCCCATTTCCTGTCTTTACCTTCATCGTACCCATGTATAATAAGGAAATATGAACAACTACAGAAACACGAGAACGTTATGAAATAAAACGTCATAAAATTTGTCAAAGTGCAGTCTTAGAACCAAGATTTTGACATGAAAACAAGAATCCTTGTTCACACTTCTTTATTGTGTTAATTCTTCTTCACATGGGGAATTTCCTAAGAAATATCCCATCAATTCCTTAGCTATTTATTTGTCTCACTATGATCAAGAAATTTTATTTATTTAGAACGATTTGTGTGTCCATTTCCCCTCCCCTGTAGTTCTTCTGCATAATATGCAAAAACCCAGAAAAAACAACATAATCAGTGTTCTTCGAGAAGAAATCAATCTGATCACTATCATCGTCATCATCATCATCATGAGATTTATTAGAAAGGATATTTGATCTAACTCAACCTAATAAAACTGGCTTGTTAGGAGATGATTGCTCTCACCTTATTAAGTGGATCATGTAAATATCATCAGCCAACGTAGGACTCTAATACGCCCCCTCATGCACAGCGTGGACTATGCCAAACAACTGTGAATAAATCTATATTGGATGCACTCAACATTGTAAAACTGGGCATGCTCTGATATCATATTAGAAATGATATTTGGTCTAACTTAACATAACAGAATCGGCTTATTAGGAGAGTACCTCACCTTATTAAGTGAATCGTGTAAATATCATCGGTCAATATTGGACTCTAATAAGATTAATCAGAATTCTCCGATCAAATCAATGGCTTGAGTGACTCCAAAGCATCTACACATTGACAGATACTACAGTGGAAAGTTTGATAGCAGGGGCGGACACAGACTTTTTGGGTTGGGGGGCACAATCAAACTTTCAAAAAGTAACGAAAAAATTAAAGTAAGAGATATTTTATCACAAATGTTCTCTACGTGTTCTCATATTTTGATAACGTTCCATAATTACATCATTTTCAATCTTGTCAAATACATCTTTCTCAATATAAGCAATCAAACTATCATTCAACCATTGATCTCCAATTCGATTGCGCAGACGATTTTTGACAAAAGTCATCGCAAAAAATGATCTCTCGACTGTAGCAGTATCCACGGGAAGAACTAAGGCTAATGTCACAAGCTTGTAGACCAATGGATACACTTCATGTTTATTCTTCGCAACCAACTTCTGTGCAAGATCACTAATGCCTTGTAATCCTTGAAAATCCTTGGATGTGCACATGTCAAGAATATATGTATCTAATTGATCATCAAGTTCTGAGATATCTGCTGCATCAAAATCTGTCGGATAATACTGACATAGTCGAATCACTTTGTTCTTATCAAAAGCATCAAATGAGTTAGTTGGAGACAAACACACAACACAAATGAGGAAGTCACTATTAACCTCAGAAAAACGATCATTCAGCTCCTGAAATTGCATCAATGATAGCATAAAACATTTCCACATGATAATGATGCAAATTTGTCACTGTCTCACGTCGTGAATGACCTATAGTTATGAACATATCATCCATGTTGGGAACATTGATCTCGTGAGCTTCACAAAACGAACAAACAATTTCAAAAAAAGACTCACATCCATCATCCCTCATCGTTTGGAGTCGTACTTTACATAATTGCACTAATTTCATGGCATTGACAATATCCTGATCTTTTCGTTGTAATGCTTTTGACAATTCATTTGAAATCCCCAAAATCTTTTTCATGAGATGTAGATTAAATGCAAATTCAGATTTTAACATCAACTCAAGTGAAATACAAGCATCACCTCTTGTTCCGGTACTTGTAGTATCAGTTGCAATCATCTCAACAACGTCGACTACGGTTGAAAACATGAGAATCAAGTTAATTAAACAACCATAGTGAGAGCCCCAACGTGTATCACCAGGACGTTGAAGAGTAGTTTCTTGATTGAGACCTCGTCCACTTGATAATTCACCGACACTGATTGATTCAAGAACTTTCAACCTTTGGTTCTCTCGAACAAGATCACTCCGTTTAGCCGATCCACCAACAACATTCACCAATTTATGTACTGTAGTGAAGAAAGTTTCAATCTTTGGATGTTTACGTGCCCAGACCACAAGAGCTAAGCGAAGTTGATGAGCAAAACAATGAATATAGTATGCACTTGGGTTTTTTTCAAAATAAGTGTTTTGAGACCATTATACTCGCCTCTCATGTTGTTACTTCCATCATATCCTTGACCTCTTAAATTAGATATACTTAAGCTATGCTCAGAGAATAATTGATCAATTGCAGCCTTAAGTGAGATAGATGTGGTACTTGAAACATGACGAACACCAACAAAATATTCCAATACATGCCCGTTCTTCACAAAACGAATAACAACCGACATTTGCTCCTTAACTGAAATGTCTTGGGATTCATCAACTAAAATTGAAAAGAAACTACCACGAACATCTTTCATAATCACATTTAGACATTTAGAAGCAATAGCACTCACAATATCTTTTTGCACTCGCGGTGATGTTAATTTGAAATTCTCAGGTGCATTCGTCAAAGCAACAGCCTTAATCTCAGCATTATGATCATACAACCAATGTAGTAATTCAAGAAAGTTTCCTCGGTTGTTTGAATCTTCAGATTCATCATGTCCTCGAAATGCCATACCTTGTCGTAGAAGATATCGAACACAATTAATTGACGCACTCAATCAAATTCTATAATCTGTTCGAGCTTGATTTGATTGCTTAACGAGACAGGATTGAATACTTTGTTCTTGATTCATGAACGATTCATATTGGACTCGAACCTGATTGTGTGCATTACTTGAAGCCCCAATATGTTTTCTAAGAACTTTCTTCTTTTTCCAATTTGAGAATCCATCGGTAAGAAAAGAACGATCACTCGAACTGAACAGATAACAATAAAAACAAAATACTGCATCTTTCGCCACACTATATTCCAACCAGGTAGGATACTCATCATACCACGAAACACAAAATCGCCTATCTTTGTTACCCATTCTTGTGGGTGGAAACGAACGATTGCGAGGCTGACATGACCCCTTTGCACATACGCTCTTCGAATCACGTCTCGATCTTTAACATCATAATTCTGTATTGGAACTCTCAATCCAGGATCGGAAACAAGATTTGCAACATCAACATCCCCAACTCCTTCAACATCAACATCAACATCAACATTATTTTTATCACTTTTCTCTCGAACATTCATTTCGTCTGTATGTTGCTCATCAGAAGAAAGCGACTTACGTTTAAAGTATTTGTCCATAACCGATACAAAAAAGAAAAAAAAAATCAATTCCTAAATCAAAATTGGCAATTGTATCAATCCCTAAATCAAAATTGGCAGTTGTATCAATCCCTAAATCAATCCCTCAATCAATCCCTAATTATGGAAATTTCCAACAAAACCCTAAATCCCTATCAATTTCCCAAAAACCCTAAATCCCTAAATCAGTATAACACTATAACACAGAATTCATTTGCCTCATTTCAATAACACAGACCACAGACCACAATTAGTCTATTACAACATACACAATTACATAACAAACATTATTACACAATTACTGAATTACACATAAGTCATAACATCAATTGAGAGTGGTGGAAATTGGAAAACTTACCCACGTGAGTGCTGGAGACCGAGAATGCTCAGAGAGGCCAGAGGAGTGGAAGGGCGAAGTGGTGCCAGATTGCCAGCAGCGAAGGAGTGGACTGTGGTCTGTAGAGTGGAGGCGCGGAGACGGAGTGGTGCGATTCATGAGAACGCAGCGAATCCAGTGCCTAGTGGGAGTTGGGAGAGACTGGCTGTCTAAGAGAGCTTGGAGGTGAGTCAGATGATCGGCGGGTGACCGGAGTAGAGGCTAGGGCTTGGAGGCTGGAGCGATTTTGGAGAGGAGCAATTGAGCGGGAGCTTCGGTCGAGTTCGAGAGACGGGAGAAATGGAGGAAGTGAACAGGTTGAGGACTTTGTTATAATTTCTTTGTTTTCATTTCATTTAAAAAAATAAAAAATAAATAAAATTTCCCAAAATCCTGGGGACCACGTGCCCCCCCAGGCTACCCCCAGGTCCGCCAGTGTTTGATAGTATGAGCTCTCTTGGTCATGAGGATCAAGATTTTGATGGAAGTCACTACAAGTCAACCTTCTTCAAATCATGGAATATTGCTCGTAAAAATTTGCACCAAGATAGAGCAGATTATGAGATTGATTCATCATTTGATAGTGTCATGACCAGAAAGCAGCGTCCGCGAGAAACTAGCCCCGAGCACAACAATCTGCAGCTGATATCTTGTGTGAGGAAGCCAGATAATGTTCGAAAATTGCTGAAGTTGAAGGTGACTTTTACCTCCAATTATCAGTCCCCAAAATTTTAAGAGCGGGTTATGACTTCTTAGAATGATACTATAAGGCGTAGGAGTGTTAAATGGGGCAGCCAAACTGCTCGGCTAGCCTACCACAGGGCAAGCAGGCAAGTACGAGCGCTAATGCTCACCCGTAGGTCAAACTGGGCACGAGCCAGCTCGTCTCAAGAAATATAGGCTCGGTTCATCCCATGAGGTCTCCCCGGTGAGGTGAGTCGAGACGACTCATCAATTTTTTTGTTGAAAATTGCAATTTCACTTCTAGAAGTATAATGAAACAAATTTGTAAGAAAAGTGTAAACGTAAGAAATTATAAATTTGTAAAAACGTCCTCCTTTATCCGGGCTTGAGTCCAAGTTAAAACTGTACATAAACGAATATTTTTGTGCAAATTTTTAAAAATAAAAAAAAATAATAAATACAATATAATAACGATAAATATCAAACATAATTACAATTCTATCTTCACATTCTACAATTTCACATTTGAATCGAAAGGACAACTTGATCTTCTTGAAGCCATTGGGCCAATACAAATATGTGATCCTATTCGGATTGTAATATTGCCTTGGCCACATGATGCATCTCAATCAAATATATGATCTCCTTTATGTATGTAAGTATCAATAAAATTGTGGTGCAATGAACAAGTCCCAAGCTATACTGGACAACGCTATATATTGATATCGCTGTGCATTCCACCATTGAAATATATAGAAGAAATCGACCCTTTCTAATATCTAGTCCCATGTTGGTGATCCAAGCATATTGGTTTTGTACATTTCAAATTCAAGAAACATTAAATCTATGTAGTTTGTGTGAAAAATTATAAACTCTAATTGTGTCACCAGGAGCAATAAAATCATAGAAAGAAAATAAACATAAGAACGTGCAAGTATTTCCAATCCCTTTAAAACATAAATTATCATATTTGCTATTTTACTAGTTTAAAATATAAAAGTGTGACGATGAATTCATCAAAAGACTTTGCCAGTGAGAACAACCCTTAACATACCTACCCCGTCAAGCTTTTCAGGGAGCGGAAAATGTCCCAATTACCACCCTATTTATTTATTTTTAAAATACAATTTAAATTTAAAAACCATAAAAATAAAATAAGAGGCAAGAATCTCCATTCTATTTGGGACGGGACAATGCGATGAGTCGTTTGATTGGAAGAATGAAATTTGGGTGGAAAGAAAATGAATTTCAAGAAATTAAATTGCTTAGAACTTGTTTTACTGGGAAGTCAATTTATTGTGCTTGATTGGTATAATTTTTCACATGAAAAATATTGAAATTTTGAATATTTAGATATTCGTTTGACTTTATTTTTCATAAAAATTGTCCATTAAACGAATTGAATTTATTACAATTGGGGATAAAAATATTTTTCATTGCCAAAAAAAAATTAAAAGTAAAAAGGAAAAAGTTGCTTGGGTGGAAAAAGCTTTTTCTCCAAAACCAAGAAAAATAACCAAAAAGGGGATTGGTGGAAAACTATTTGTCAAGAAAATTTTGCCTAAATTCGAGTTTTAAATTTGAAAGAAGAAATTATTTTTACTTTTTCTAGCTAGGACTTAATTCTTTGTCAATTTAATTATATTATAATCGAAGAAAAAAAGGGATTGTGGGTTACAGCCTTAAATCAAATGGATAAAGAAAAGTCCTCAAAGGTCAAGACACATCCACACACGATAAGATATCTATTCTAATCAAACCAGACTAGTTAGCGGGTCAAACATGCCATTCATGTTAAATAAATACTCGTGGTCGTGACTCGTGGGGTCAATTCAAGCAAGTCTATCCCCAAGCCCAGAGCAGATGATATTTTTTTATTTTTTATTTTTTATTTTGGCACTAACTCCACCCTTGCGTTCAACATGTTGTATTCTACGAGTTGTGTAGACAATTTATAAATTTTTTACATATATATTTTCTATAGCTCAGTTCACAATTTACCATACCAAACACATCTTATGAATCTTGTGCTAAATTAGCTATAACACCAACATATAAAGACTCGTTTGGCACGTTTTTTTTTTTTTTTGGCTTCGTGTAGTAAAGTTTTATGAGGAAATTATCTTCATTTTTGTTTGGAAATTAACTTCTAAAAGAGTTTTCTATTTCAAAAGTACATTTAGATAAAATCACGTTGGATCAATTTTCTCTAAAAATTCTTTTTAACGAGAAGTAATTCTTTCATAAATTAGTCAAATTGGTTCAAAAATAGCTTTGAGTCTCAAAAATTTATTTTTACTTTTCAAAGGTTATGCCAAATGGACCCTAAATCTCACTTACCCAACATTTAGTGAAAAACTACGGGTTAGTGATAGATGGGAAGAATACATAACTAGTAGACTATGAGAATCACATAGCTAAATCTCATTGACGTATTCTTAACTATTTTCGATATCTGTTTGAATTATTCGATATGCTCATAATGTAGTTCTTGAAATGATTTTCGAAATGATATAAGTGATTTGTATATTCGATTAGCGTACGGTTGTTGGGGAATTTTTAAAATTTACTGATATTATCGAAATTCAAATTTATTTTAATTTTGCCCCCATTTGATGGAGATTAAATCATTTTTAGTAAATTTTGATAAAAGTTAAACATTTATGGATTTAATGAAATATATTATTAAAATTAATTGTTAACTTTAATTTAGATTAAAATTTAGATTTCATTCGATACCAAATATGATTGTATAAAAAAAATTAACAAAAGACAAAAAAAAAGTAAAAATGTAAAAGTTGTCAGCTCTGCCTTGCCTTTTGCGTATAAGCTTCTCCTGCACGCCATGCGCAGGAGAACGAAACTGTTAACAATCTTATAAAATAGTTTCAAAATACATGTGGTAAATACAATATAATAATATATTTAAGATATAGTGCTTGTTTATTTGCTATTTTCTAGGTCATTTTAGAAGAAATGTCACACTTTATGGGTCCCACTTAGCTTTGTTTTTACTTTTATTATTTTACAAAGGCTATATTTTTTCTAATAATGAACAAGAAGTGACGCTCAAATGTAGTCATAATATACAATTGTCTCTCTCTCCCACTAAACACTTTCTCTCAAAAACACACACTCTTTCTCCAACTACGAACTTTCCCTTCCTATAATTAAAAACCAAAATATTAGTTGATGTAGGCCAATGTACCGACCTTTGACCACCACAATGGCCACCACCACCATTAATTCTCATACGACATAGTCTAAGATTGATTATACAGCTCACTTTCCCTCAAATTTCCCTCATTTTTAATATTTTCCTAAGGCACAATCCCCCTATATTGAAATCATTAGTAACTGTTTCAGCGGTACCTGAATTCCATTTCTCATATTAGAAGCCCTCAAAAATTCCATTGCATTTATGGACTCATTATGCCGAGAAATACCATTGTTCACATCAATTTTACTTGATCTTGCCACATTATTTGTACTTCTACCACAGTGACCAAATTGTGTTTAACAATGACTATTTGTGAATAGATCTGTGTAAACTATCATTATTTGTGATCATGTCTGTATAAACTGTTATTTTTTGTGACCAAACGTGTGTTATCTATAACCAACTGTGACCAAGTTCATCTTTAGGTGACTGTCTGTGATGCTATGTGACAAAGTCACCGTTAATTTGGTCATATATTGTTAAGACTAGTAACAATTAACACAAATTTGATCACAACTGGTCATAATTAACACGACTTGATCACAGATGGACGCAACAAACAAATTCGCACACATTGCATACCAGCACCACAATCCACCACCTGCGTCCACCACCGTCACCTCCAATACACCACCACTACCACTATCACCTTCAACTTAAATCCACTACCATAAATATTTCTTTCATCTCAAATCCACAACAACAATCACCACCACCATCACTTCCATCTTTATTTTAAATCCATCACATCTTCCATCTCTGATTCAAATCTAAGTGAAATACTTGATAGTTGTAAGTCCAGCAACCCCATCAATTTAGATCTGTACAAAGGAGAGCAACCAAGAAAACAAATCTGGCTGATGCCACTAATGAGAAGGATAAATAGTTAGAGAGAAAAATTCTTCTTCACTATGTTTATGTTCATTATAGAGAGATGAATATACATATGACAGAGGGGTGAGGGTGGCATCAGGGGCGGAGGCCCATTAGGTCCAGTGCAGACAAGTGCCCGCACTGAAATTTTGGGCCAATTTTTTTTTTTTTTAAATGTAACCGATGTCCCAGGTAGCCCAAGATTGGAACACCAAGCCCAATAGCAAAACAACCCTTCTTTAGTTCTTCTCGTTCATTTGGAATTGGGCAAAATCTCGATTTTCAATCTCCTCCCCCTCTTCGTTCGCCAATCGCCCTTCGCCCGTTCCCGTCGCTCGTTCTCCAGTTCGCCGCTAGTCCGCCCCTCTCCACCTGGCTCGCCTCCGGCCTCTAGTCCGCCCCTCTCCACCTCTTCTTCCACCGGTTTATCTATATTCTGTTCGGTGTAAGGCTGTTCGAGCTTCAAGCTTTGTTCGACACTTCGAGGTTCGAGCTCCAGCAGAAGAAGAACTGAACAAGAAGCCAAGAAGGTGAATAATGTTTGTTATGAAAGCAGTTTTTTTTTCTGTTATTAAAATTTTTATTCTGTCCCTGCCGCCTGTTCGAGCTTCAAGCTTTTTTTTTTTCTCTTTAACATGTGAAATTAGGACTTTGATGTTCAATTGCTAGACAATTCCAAACAGACATTATTCAAGACTTGAAGTTCATTGCTGTTTGCTGGCTTGCAGCTTGCTGCCCTGCCTCTGTCTCTGTGAGGCGAGTCTTGTGTTGGTGTAATTTGTAATTAGAAATTGAAATTGTGTATTGCACTGTGAATTGAGTATACTATTGCCCTGGGAAATGAAATTTGAATAAATGAATTGCTAATAGTGATGGTATTAGCTACATGAATAGAATTGTCCTCTGAATTGCTAATAGAATTCATGCTATTAGCTACATGAATTGCCCAGTAGAATTGTCCTCTGAATTGTCCTCCAATTGAATATGAAATGTTTAAATTCAGATATCAAATGAAGAGATACTTTTAAAGAAAAACGAATGTAGAAAATATTGATGAGAGGATATCGAATAATGTGGAATTTGATGTCACAAAAACTCAACGACGTTTGGCGTCGAAGAAAAATGCCCGCACTGAATATAAATCTTGGCTCCGCCCCTGGGTGGCATGGCGGGGAGCAGGAGATGTATCAATTAATTTATCAATTCTTAATTATCACTTTATTATTATTATTTTTGAATAGCATACTTCAGATGTGGGGTCTTGGATAAGTTTCCCGTGATGGCTTAATTGTTATTTAGCCTTTTTTAGGCCCGCTCAACCTCACCTGAGGTAGATTATGTCGATCTCTTAAGACTCGTGGTTCCCCAAGCCTTTTTGTAAATATTAATTAAAAAGTTTGCAAAGCGGTTGGACGTGGTAAAATACCAATTTGATATCGATGATTGCATTTGACGGGGCACACTTTGCCAATCACAAATGCAAATTTAATGATGATCTCAATTGAGTTACTATATCAATTTAATTTGAACTTTAGCTATTGCATTTCGTACTTCAAATTTACAAAAATTGTTTCGCTACCGCATAATTGCTATTTGACACTAGAAGTGGAATGGAGGTTATGGCATGTCTTTTAGATTTTAATGTGTACTTTTTGTCATAAAAAAATGTTTAGATTTTTATTTTAAAACTTTTTTTTACATGGTATAAGCATAAATTAGCATGCGATACAACGATGACGTGGAAGATCTGTTGTGATATATGGTTGTCAATAAGTAAATTTCATAATTAAAAGTTCAGTGACCTAATCGAAGCAACTTAAAATTTAGTAATTTAATTAAATTTTTGCTGAAAGTTAAAAAAAAAATGCATATGTAACTCACCGCATATTAAAGGATAGAGTTTTTTTTTCCCTGGAATTATTTCTTAGCAAGAGCTTACATTGAGAATGTTTTCAATTTGACATCGAGGCATAGTTCAAATTCCCAAAAAAAAAAAAATGATAAAATAAAAAAATCAAACTATTGGTCGCTGACTTTTTTGTGCCTAATCAACGAAAAAATTCTGAAAGATAAGAGAGTATTTCACGGAGGTGATTGACTTGTCAAAGAGGTTCGTTAACGAACAAGACAGAGAAGGAAGACCAGGTTAGAGAGAGAGAGAGCAGGCGAATAGTCAACAACCACGAGCTATGGCTCCAGTCAATGGTTGAGAAACCTCTTCTTACGCTTCATTTGCTTCTCTTCTGTATTAATCATTCTGTAAGTTTAATCTCAAAGAGAGTCTTCTTTAGTCTGAAGCTTTATTGTGAATTATCTTCTGCTGTTTCTGGGCTTTGACTGGTGGACAAAAATGGCTGTAAGTTCATGACTCCAATCATTTTTACTATTTCAAATGGCTGCTAATGGCCGATGATCTGTTTTATGCTTCAACTTTTTTCTGGATCCGAAATCTTGAACTCACAATAATTTGATTGTTTATGTTTTTCTGTCGTACCAAGTTGTTTGTCTGATAGTTTTGTATCTTATACTAATCTCATTTCTATGAAGAAAAAGTTACTTATTTTTGACTAGAGGAAAAATTATTGATGGTAACTGTTCAAATTTAGCTGATCATGCACTAGCCATATTTCATCTTGCCGTGCGCCTATTTTTGGCTTGTTTAATAGTGTGAAAATCAATTGTTTGTTGTTACGTTGAGTCATATTAATAGCTTCATTTGTGTCCCTCACGGGAGCTTCTGACAATTCTACATGCTCGTATTGGCATGTAGACCCGTTCCAATGTTGACCAGTGCGAGATGGTCCTACTGGGCGGGTCAGCACGAGACCTGGCTGCCATGGCCTAGTTGGACACCACTAAGGTTCATGGTTTAGTAGCTTCTGACCAATTAACCATACTAGGAAAGTGTTGACATATAAAAAGTGTAGCCCAAATCGAGTAACCCAAAGGATAAGATCCAGTTAGCAAGTTCAGGATGAAGGCCCAAATAGGACCATTAATGAATGCAGTGGAGGCCCACGAACAAGGTACCGTCATCACCCAAGCTTGCAAGACGCTCAAGATCTGAGCGAGTGGAGTGCCTTAAAATCGCCCAGAGCGAACGAGCTTATTCTCGCCCAAACCTTCGAATCGCCCAGGATCTTAGCAAACATGAGGTAATATGGTTATCCAGATCAACAGTTATTGAAGCAGTTATTGAGCAACCTTATCACATCCTACGATCCAAGAATCACGGCTGTAGGTGGTTGAACGACGAAAGTAATGGCAACAGTTAGAGATGGCAGTTCCACGAGTAATCAGCCATCATGAAGAAATTGGGTAGTTATAGAGCAAACAAGCAGTTTCCAACCAGTTTGTCATGATGAAATTCTCAAGGAAGTATAAAAAGAAGAGAAGACATAGAGAAGAGAGGCCGAATCAAACTCTCAAATAGAGAATATGTAATTTCAATTTCTTAAATTAACTTTAATTATCCATTTTCAGTACTCGTGTGCTTGAGCCACTTGGAGGCATTCTGTTTATTTCCAATTGTAACTTTCATCAATAAAGCACTCATTTTTAGGACTTTGTCTCAAGAGGTTTGTCCCTTACACAATCGTCTGATCCATTTTTTAATTGTTAGCGACAATCCGCGCGAAACAATTTGTCTCGCCTAGTGGGACATTGGTGTTTGGTGTTGAAGATACAAAAAAGTGAAGCATTATGCCTCATAAAAATTTTGATAAGGAACCAACAAGTCAGGGAGTAGTCCAGTCTGTAATCGAGCGATATGAGGAGCAGCAAAACTCTCCACAAACAGAAGGACGAAGTCAAAGCAGTCACAGTCGTTACGAACCAATTACAGAATTGAGTCCTCGAACCATGCGTGCATTGATTGGGGAAATCACACAGGATGTCGTTGAACAGGTAAATCTACGAAATATTCAAAATATGAAAATATTTACCCAAAGTGGGAATGCACATTATGACAACATGACCAAACAACTGAATACATTTAATGAAATAATGAACAAGTTAGTAGACCAAATGTGTCAGTCAGTTATGCCTATTGCAAACTACTTTCAAACCAGGACAATTGTGGGGCATAATTCACCACATAATTCTCCTGGTTTGAACTTAAATCAAGGATTAGAACCACCCTTTGGTCCGTCTACTTCAAACTAGGGGGATAATGGAACGCCAAACTTGAATGGTGGTAATGAGATTACAAACCTGTGGGGTAATCCAAATATAAGAGACAATGTCTTGAATGATGGACAGAACGTCCCGCGCGTTAATGATGGTTTGAATACTCAGTTTAATGGTAATAATGGCCAAAACAATGGCAATTTCGTTGCCAACCAAGAACCAAATATTAGACATCAAGCAAATCAACCATTAAACCAACCTGTAGGAATTCCATATGATCCCAATGTCATGTTGATGAATCAAATCATGGAGATAGTACATGATCAAATGGCTCTTGAGGTACGTCCTGTCATTAGGCCGACTTACACGAAGCCATATCCTGATTCGGTAGATCAAGCATATCCATGGCCTAGAGGGTACAAAGTGTCAGAATTTTCATTATTCACTGGTTTAGGAGAAGTGTCCACTCTAGAACATATAGGGCGATTCACGCTGCAAAGTGGTGAAGTAACCGACTATCATAAAATGAGGTTGTTTCTTAGCTCATTAACAGGAGTAGCTTTTTCCAGTTCATCAATTTGCCAGCAAACTCTGTTCAAACATGACAACAATTGGAACAATTGTTCCATGCTCAGTTTTATAAGACTGAGTCTGAAATTACTTTGGCCGATTTGGCCAATCTACATCAAATGCCACATGAATGGGCAGAAGGTTTCTTTCAAAGGTTCAAGATATCAAGAAGTAAATGTTTCGTACCTTTGCCCGAAAAGGAGTTTGTCAAAATAGCTCAAAGTTGTCTAAGATAGGGAATTTCCTGATCTTTTCCAATTGAGCGCAAACGTGATTAGATATGAACGATTAATAAGATAAGAAGATCAAATGAAAAATTCTAGCACTGAGACTTATTATAGAGACCCAAATTTTGATATTCATACCATTAATGACGAGTATTACGATCAAATTGAAATATGTTTGGCCGAATTAATCAAATGATATGCGTATACTTGTCCTATGATGGCTAAGCCTAGAGCGTCGGGTAAGGACGAGCCTATAAAAGATGAAAACAAAAAGGCTAGAGCGTTCTCGTTCGATGTTACCAAAGCTGACCTTATATTTGATAAATTATATAAGGATAAGTAGATAAAGCTGAGCGATAAACATAAGTTGCCAAATCCTGAACAAATTAAGGGTAAAAAATATTGTAAGTGGCATAATTCATGGTCACATTTGACTAACAACTGTTTGGTTTTTCGCCATGTGTTACGGATGCCATTGAATCATGACAAATTACGTTTGAAGATAAGAAAAAGATGGCGTGGATGAGAACCCTTTCCCACAACCACTTGGAGTGAACACGGTGACGATTGGTTTCAAAAACAAGTTGCCAAAATTCAAGTTGGTCATAGATGACGGAGAAGAGGACCCTGTGCCACACCCCAGTGTCTTTGAACGTATTAAAGGGAAGGAGCCTAAAAAGGATGAAGGCGTCCTGTGTGTAAGATGTAAAGGAGAAGTGAGTACAAATACAGAGAAACCAAGGATATAGCAGCATCACCATCGCCCTAATTTTTTCCCAAACGCTCAGCCTGTTAGAGGGCGAGGTACATCATTTTATAGAGGACCGCCTTTTAAGAGGCAATTCAGGTCAATAAATAATGGGAGAACATTCAGACCGCAACCTCGCCAACCAAATGTATGGCATTCATTCCAGTATAATGCAGGAAGGGTGATACCTTTCAACGAGATGACTAGAATCCAACAAAGGCGTTTTCAACGGAATTATGGACAAATGATGAGGCAACAACATGGATTGCCACGTCCTAAGGAGCCTAAACTACTCGAGGTGGCCAATCAAAATGTTCTCGAAGACAGTGAAGAGACTTGTACAGGCGAATCGATGGAAGAACTGCTAGAGAGTTCTTCTAGGAGATCGAAGTTTGAGCGAGACAGAAGGGATGAAGAAGATCCAGATCACCCCTTACTATTCAGTTCGGTACGTTACCTCCGTTATGGCTAATAACTATTTACTAGCCAATGAGTTCAAGAACAAAGAGAAAGAAGAAGAAGAAGAAAGTGAGGATAACGAAGAAGAAGCATGTGCGCTTGAATGTGAAGAAGGCCAAACTTCTAGAGGGGCCTACAATGATGAAGAGGATGATGGTATGATGGACATCAAAGAGAAAATTGATCTGGAAGCAGAAAGAAGAAAGGGAAGAGTATCGCACAATACTCTGTTGAAGCAACTACATCGAGAGAGAGTTCGTGAAGTGGACTTGTTGGGGGAACCATCTGGGCGTTCTTTCGATTATTATGTGCTGTACGGGACGCCCAAAAGGAAAAGGAGAGTACCTCGCTTTGAAAAGTATGGATCACCTCCAAGAATATTGCCTCCTCCCACAGGTTGGGTAACTGGAGAATAAGTTCTGGAGAGTAGTAAAGAGAGAGTTCAAGAAGAAGAAGTTTAGTGTGACATTTTGCACGTTGAATCATCACGAGGAAATGATTCAACAGATGACAAACAGGAAGTAGAAATAGATGCTGCTAAGAATGTTATATTTAAAAGGCCTGCCTGAAATTAACTAAGCATTTGAGGCCATTGTGTGTGAAGGCCTTGGTCAATGGTATACATGTGGCAAGAGTACTCATTGACAACGGGGCAACTATAAACACTATCCCGTCTAGAATGATGAGAAAGTTTGCAAAGGCGGAAAGTGATATGATTCCAACAGAAGTCATCCTCACAAGTTTCAATGGAGGAGCAACTTCGGCTAACGAGGTTATGCCACTAGACATAACTGTAGGGACAACTACTAGGACCACGGTCTTCTTCGTAATAGATGGTCCTACTAGTTATAACGTGTTACTAGGAAGGGACTGGATACACAGAAGTCGATGCATACCTTCATCGCTCCATCAATGCTTGATTTTCTGATAAGGGTGAAGCAGAAGTGGTGCAGGTAGATCATAGACATTTTGTCGCACAAGCAAATTCAGTGGAAATGTTCATGTACAAGGGAAATTATGGACCATCAAGGTAGTTCAAGATGGAGAAGAAACTCAAATTGTTGCACAGAGCGAAGACCCATTTTCAGTAAACGCGTTCACTGAAATGTTCAGTTAAATGAGGCCAAACATAGTGGCCCTAGAGGAGCCAGTAATTGGCAAAAAAGTAATCAACGAGTTTTAAATGAGTTGTAAGCAACAAAAACAAATGACCGATGTTCAGGCCTTCAAAGCCAAGTTAATGGCTTTCAATAAAGAATGTAAAGACAAGACGAAAGAAGAAGCAGTTTTGAAAGCATTGGGAGACAAATTGGCAATGTTCGAGTTGGAACAAAGTATTGGCCGAGAAGTCAACAAGGTGGATTGTTTAGAAGAAGAAGTGCCTATAAGGGACATGGACGATGAAGTAATGAGAATTACCAAGTCTGGATACGCTCAAACACAAGACTCTCTGATTAAAGTAAATAGTGGCAATGAATGGGAAGATCGCCCAACATTCGTCAGCCAGATACTCGATCAAGAGCCAAGCTCATCATTAGAGAATCTTCAATCATGACTTCAGAAAAAATTTCGTTCAATTCAGCATCGGCTTTATCAATCTCTTTCAGCAAAGATTCTCTTTCAGATGCAGTACGAAGATACTGAGTACCCCTAGCCTTCAGTTTGACATTTCTGGCTAGCAAAGAGATGATTTCAGAGTGGATAGCCTTTAACGTCGCCTTAAAGTCAGGAGAAGCATTGAGCGACGGAAGTGTAAGTGCTTGCGCCAGTTTCGCACCCAATAGCTCAAACTTATCCTTCTGTTCAGTAGCACTGGCCTGACTGATATCCATGTCCATGAAATACACATACTCAAGTACCGACTGCTTGAGAAACCTCATATTTTCCTCCGAAAAAGCAGAAGATAAAGCAGAAGAATGACTGGTTGAAGCAGGGCGAGGCGTCTTTACTTGTCCCTAGGAAGTGAACAAGTCCCGGATGGAACGTACAATGTCATCAGCACCCTGCAAAGAAAGATGCCAACATTGAGGACCTTCACTACAATAAATGAAGTGAAAATGAAAGTGAAGCAAAAGGTTACCTCATCAGCAATCTTAGGAAGTTCAGGTGCATCATCAGTTAGCTCTACCACTTGTGGGGACTTCCCCTTATCTGGGCGAGAAGACTCTACTACAATGGGCAGGCCCATGGGAGCCTCTGCATAATTCAAGAAGTGACGAATCAAAAGCCAGTAGCACAAGCAAAGGTAAAACATCAAAATATGTATTACTTTCTGGTTCGACATTTGGGGGGTCGACGCCCTGGGAAGAAGGTGGCCCTTTTAATGGTTGTGATGAAGATTCCGGGACCAAGGATTTCTCTGTAAGCATGGTCCCTTCATCAGCTGATTTGGATGAAGCAGCTTCAGCAGGAGGCGATGGAGCAGGAGCTGCTAAGACCGGAGCCTTCGAAGGGGAAGCTGAACCTTTCTGAAAAATCCAGGTAAATCATTGATACATGGAAGGTAATGTTTTATGAAATAAACAAACTCGATTACCTTTCTCCTAAGGATGAGGGGAGCATCATCATCATCATCCTACAAATTGGGAGATGCTGAAGCTGGCCGTTTGCAGCTGGAGGTGCCTTTGGCTATAGTAGCCTTGGCAGGAGGAGAAGCAGATGGAAGAATATGACGTTTAGCGCGAGAAGGTGAGGAAGGATTCCTGATGGACACATGGACAGCCAGAATGGGAGAAATAGAAAACGTGTCTGGTTTATCTAGCAGATGGAAAGCACGGTTGGCATCGGTTGTGAACAACCTGCGCTTCACAGACGGCCAGAGTTGGTCAAAAAGGGGATGTGTGACAGCGGTAGAATTGAAAGGGGCTAAAGAGAAAACCTTCGGTCAAAAGGTTATTACGGGTGTCAATGGCTTGCGCCTCGATTTTATTGATAGTATGGAAACGCTCTATCAAGTTCTTAGAATAATAAGGAGGAACATGCCACATTTGGCCAAAACCAAGTTGGCGAGCAAAAATTGGGGAGTATATATCTCAACCCCTGCCTTAGCATTTGTTCCTGTGACAATGTCATGGAACAGTTCTCTCCCAACCAAAAATTGAAACCAGATGGGCAAAGAAGTGCTCACTTCAGCTAAAGTAGAAAGAGGCCGTACGTAAAGAGGGATTTGATGAGGAGGAAAAGGGAAGAAAGAAGGCGTTGAATTCAAAGTATAAAAGAATGTAAAAAGGTCTCTGCTGGACATATTTATAGGGCTCAACTGATGATTGAATAGCCCATAGCAGCTGACTGTTCGGGGAGGAGTTGGAGGAGCACCAAGCTGTAGGAAATAGGCTCTTAACCACAATTGAGCAAGCCAAAGAGGCCCACTGCCAGTGGGAGACGCACAACTCCTTAACTGAAATTGGAGGGGAGTCGTGCCTCTATAAAAGGCAGCTAAAAAGAATGAACACAAATTCAAAGACCTGTCATGTGCTAATTCATGCAATAGTGGCAGATAACTCATAGAGGGTTTCAGGCTGGGGACATAAAAAACGTATTTACACAGCCAAACTTGAAGGAATGCTATACGCTCAGCATGAGTAGGTTCTGAATGGGAAGCAGTATAAAGGTCTTGCATGCTCGAGTAAGATTCAACGACTTTCTTGTCAAACTTTGGGGCAACATTGGAAATCAAAATGCCAGGAAAAATGGTATCGCCCGAGGGCGGAAGGTTCACAGGACCCCAATATCCCTTAGAGTAATAGACATTGGACCAAGAGGGAAAATAAAAGTGTTATCCTCGGAAGACCAGAAACTCAGCGCGATTGGAAAAAGCACTGGGTCATAAATTGGGGGAAAAATATAATTTCTAATAGGTCCAAAATCCTAGCACGATCAAAAATTGCTTTGGTGGGACCATGATTTACCATACGTGGATGCCATCTACAAAAACTAGGATCAGTTTTTGGCCAAGTGCGAATACCTTTATCGCAGATTGGCTTCAATGGCAAGGAGTTCAGAAAAGGAGGGTCTTCAGTGCAAGGGAATAATTGACCCACCGCCGCTCGTTCGATAGCTTCAACATCATTGAATAATGGGCCTAGATAGAATTCATTGAGGTCAGCATTGGATTGTGCAAGGAAATTTGAATTTATATACAGTCTAGCAAGGAGGTTTTGGAAGTCCTCAAAACTAAAAGAATCATCAGGATGAGTTTGTGAAGTCGCCATTGGATGCAGAAACAGACGTTGTGAAAGGTTCTTGAGAAGCGTAATGAGGAAGCCAGACAATGAACAATGGCCTTTATAGAACGCACGATGTAAAGACGTGAATGTAATGGCGCGAGGAAGTGGCGTGTCTTTTGGGTTTATGGGGGTTTGTAACGTTGCACCTTTTTCAGATTATAGAAGGGTTACAATCAAACGGAAATAACGATTGAAATTCTTGGGAATTTCAAATATTACCGAAAAATACAAAGAAAGAATATGGCAAAGATTAATAATTAGTATTAATTCTGCCATATTGGGGGTAATTGTTGACATACAAAAAGTGTAGCCCAAATCAAGTAGCCCAAGGGATAAGATCCAGTTAAGAAGTCCAGGATGAAGGCCCACAAATAAGGTACCGTCATCTCCCAAACTTGTAAGACGCCCAAGATCTGAGCGAGTGGAGTGCCTTAAAATCGCCCAGAGCGAACGACCCTATTCTCGCCCAAACCTTCGAATCGCCCAGGATCTTAGCAAACATGAGGTAATATGGTTATCCAGAGCAGCAGTTATTGAAGCTGTTATTGAGCAACCTTATCACACCTCAAGATCCAAGAATCACAGTTGTAGGCGGTTGAACGACAAAAGTAATGGCAACAGTTAGAAACAGCAGTTCCACGACAAATCAGCCATCATGAAGAAAGTGGGTAGTTATAGAGCAAACAAGCAGTTTCCAAGCAGTTTGTCATAAAGAAATTCTCAAGGAAGTACAAAAAGAAGGGAAGACATAGAGAAGAGAAGCCGAATCAAACACTCTCAAACAGAGAATATGTAATTTCAATTTCTTAGATTAGCTTTTAATTATCCATTTTCAGTACTCGTGTGCTTGCGCCCCTTGGAGGCATTCTATTTATTTCCAATTGTAACTTTCATCAAAAAAAGCACCCCTTTTTGGGACTTTGTCTCAAGAGATTTGTCTTTTACACAATCGTGTGATCCCTTTTTTAATTGTTAGCGACAATTCGCGTGAAACAGAAAGGTTTTGATATAAATCATTTCAAGCAATATCTGGCTTACATGGTTGAAGTTGTAATATACTATGATGTCTATACGTTCGTATATGGGTATATTGTACTGTGTATCAATTTGAAAATATGAATCACGTGAACTAATGTATTTCAGACGTATATTTGTGGGTTGCGAACACGTATATTTGTGCTTTTAAAACGAGCAAACACATTTGCTTTGCGCAGAAAGTTTCATCTACTAGTAAAATTAATTACGTTTGTTCTTATTCCCATAGCAGCATTCGAATATACCGAAGTTTGGCAACTGGGAAAATCAAGGCAATGATGTTCCCTATACGGTCTGCTTCGATGAGGCGGCAAGAAAAAATAAAGGTAGGAAGATGATAATTCCGAACGATCTCCAAGAGAATCCAGATATGTTACGAAACTTTTCTCCTTCTCCTTCGCCTCCCGCTCCTATGTCTGCTTCTGCATCAAAACCGAGAACTAGACCAGAGAAACAAGTAGGAATGGGAGCAGTCGGGCCAACACCTAACCGTAGAATAAGCAGGGAAGAGGGTGATTATAGGAAAGTTACTAATTCTCCAGCTCGGAGTGAAAATTTGGGTCGGAAAACTGCTAATGAATCGACTCAGCAAAACTATGGAGGCAGTGGAATGAGATATGGTCGACCTGCAAGGTCTAGTACAGGATCGGAACACAGCATTGATCGATCACCTCTTCATCCGCATTACCAGGCTAAGATTGTGGAAGGAGGTAGTGGATCTCCTGCTCAAGAAAGAAAGAACTCATATGACAGCAGTCATGGTAATCCTGGAAGATCTCGACTAAAGCCTGCTATTCGAGGAGCTGAAAGTGTAAGTTTTCTTTCTAGATTTTGTCTAATTTTATAGATTCACAACCTTTCTTATAATTTGATTTTATTGTATATGGCAGCCTGATAGAGGTGCTGCTGTTCCAAAATTTGGTGAATGGGATGAGAAGGATCCTCAATCAGCTGAAGATTTCACCGGCATTTTTGACAAAGTACGAGAAGAAAAGCATAAGGGGCCTGGAAATGTCTCGACCACTCCAAAGCATCAATCTTACGTCGCACATAATCATCAACCAAAAGAGAAACATAAGGTTTGTCAATCACAGACCTATTTTCAATCTTTTTGTCTCAAATGCCACATGATTCTGAGTATTTTACCGTTCCTCATTCTCCTTTGCAGAAATGCTGCTTTCCATGGTGGTAGAGCACGACGATTACACATTTCCTTCGATTTTCGCTCTTCCAAAATCCAAATTACTCGGCTGAAAGAAAGAAATTTAAAGAGAGGTGGCAGAGTTTTTTGTTCTAATCTACCACATTGCTTTTGTTTTTGAGATTTTGTGTCCTTTGTTACATTTTTACTTTGTAATGTTTTCTCAAGGCATTGTTTTCATGTGTGTTAAAAGGTTATTTTTGAATTTTTAAGATAGATTTTCAAAATATTTGTCGCTCTAATTTCCGTTGTCTTTACTAAATTCATTCTTGTAGACTATTTAATTGTCAATTCGGAAAGTGCTTCGATGTTACTAAATAAAATGCATATTTATTTAACTAAACATTAATTATTTTTTATATGTCTCATCATTATTATTTTTTTCCAGTTTAATATACCATAAAATCTATTAAAATGAGATTTTAAATAAATTATCAACACCAAACTTTAAAATATGCCATATTATTTAAAATTCATTGCGTAATGTACAATTTCCATTTTATATTTTACCACACCAACATATGACAGATAACGATTTGTACACTTCATACATAAACTAAAGCCAATGCTATAACTTAAAAAGACAAAAACATGTCATGACCCACCCAAAAGTTAATTTGATAATACAAATTTTCTTAAAATATATTGATGTGTAGGCAAATTTGAATATGTTTGGAAATCTAAAAGTTCTGTTAGATTCAGCTTCCCTTAAGAGCTGAATTTAGAGGTTTTTTTTTTCCTTTTCAAGATGTCAATATTGAAAAATAAAATCATGTTTGTGAACTGTTAATAAACCGTTATAAAAAGAAAATGAGCGGTGAATAAATAAATGGATAAATCTAGATGTACCAAATGTTTTACAAAATGTTCTACCAACTCGCCACTTGGCGCCCCACCATTGGAGGGGCGCCTGTCATTACAGGCGCCCCTCCAATGGTGGGGCGCCAAGTGGCGAGCTGGTAAAACATTTTGTAAAACATTTTATGAGTGTAGCATGGTCCTAAATAAATAGTACTCTTGAATCTCTTGGAATATGTGCATAAAAAGTAACTTGAATATTTAAAAAAAAATTATAAACATAAGTCAAATGACTTGTGTTATATTTACACCTTGTTTGATTCACATTCTTACAAAAACTAGTGGTGCGCACGTGCAATGCACGTGTTGGAATGTAGTTGGCTATCTAATAGCGTGGAGTGATTTTTATTTACAATAGACAAGATTGCACCATAAGTAAGGTAATGTTTGTAGGGGAATGAAGCTTTTGTTACATCTCAATATAACACAATGTTGTATGATAGTTTAAAATCAAGAAAGAACGCATAACTTCATTAATATATACATCTGGGTGAGTGTGCAAGCGTGTGTGACTGTGTAGTTCTATTAGGTCCAATGGATTTTGGTCCTGGGTATTTTGCCGATGACACTGAAGGGTGGCTGGTTAGAAGGAATGGGAAAACCATAAACAACCACATCAAACATTTAAGAGAACTATATTGTCGAGAAAATTGCTGTTGCGTAAGGAAGATTACCATCGAGAAACAACAGCATAAAAAATAAATTCAGATAAGGCTTAGCAAACAATACTGTAGATCGGTTAGAAAAGATAAACAATGGAAATGATCAAAATTTGAATTACAGATCAGTCTATTCACTTTACATTCCCTCGTATTCATTCTCTCTTCTTTATTTTGTTTTGTTGGTATGCACAAGGTATATGAAGACGAGTCTCAAAAGAATGCAAGACAGGAAACAATTTTTACAACCAGATATTTTGTCAACATCAACAAATCTTGGCCACAATATTAAAATACTGACTAAAGTAGAGGAAAACCAACTTTTCAAAATCAAATTATCAAAACACCAGTAAGTATGGTGAAAAATTAAGATTACTAAATGAAGTGAAATATGGCTACTCAAAAAGAAATAAACCACCATCTACTTCTTTTTCGATTCAAATAATATTTGTAATCCTACTAAAAAAAATGTAATGAACAAGCACCCAACAAAAAAATAAAAAGAAATGGACATTAGTTTCTATAATTCCAATAAGAAAAAGATTCAAAAACTCACGAACACATTCTTCTCATGCATAATAAAGCAAACTCATCCATTACCATTACAATCATTCCTAGCAACACTTGCAATAGAAATATTCTCAATATTTTAAGGAAAATGCTATTTGTACATAGCATTTTACATAATGGGTGCCATAATTGAAAAAAGGTGGCCCCCTATTGGGGGGCGCCACAAGGCCGCCATTTTTCAATTATGGCACCCATTATGTATGCCTAACATAACCCATATTTTAACATGGGAGAGAAGGGAGAAAAATGTATATGGCGTTCCAAAAGTATCTTACTCAGGAGCATGATAACCAAATGTTCCAAGAACACGAGTTGAGGGAAGACGTGCAACCATATCAGGAGCTTGATTTGACAAATCAAAGTCAGCAATTTTAGCAGCAGCATCATCAAAGATTAAGACATTGCTGGACTTAACATCACGGTGGATGATGTGAGGATCTGCTTTTTCATGCAAATATTCAAGTCCCTTAGTGGCACCTACTACAATCTTTACACGCTGTGCCCATGAAAGAAAAGGACCAGGTTGTGCTCCTTAAACACCTTTCCTTCCTGAAAGATGACAAGTGAAGATTGAAAATTGAAATTTCTCGTCAAGCTATTCGTATGAATCAGCAAACAGAACAACAATAAAAGATCAGACCAGATACAGACTCGGGCATTCCCATTTAGTACAAAGGCAGGGGAAGCAGACAAGGAACATAAAAATATTTTAGCAGGGAGGTGTTAATATACCATGAAGAATATCGTGAAGAGAACCATTAGATGCAAATTCGTATGTAAGAACGCCCTGATTTCCATCAACACAATAACCAAGTAATTCAACAAAATTTTCATGCTTTAGCCTCGACATCATAGAAACATGCACGTTCAAAAACAATTTGTTGGATATACTCAATGATGAACTTCTGATTCCTTGTAGAACTGGATAAGTTACAATATTCAAATGAAACTTGGGCTAAGAATTCGTCATCTAGTTGCTTGCTTGCAGCCAACTTCTTTATTGTAGCAGCCCGACCATTCTTAAGGATTCCATAATATACTCGTCCATATGAGCCTTCCCCAATTAAAGAATCAGAGCCAAAGTTATCGGTAATTTCTTTCAATTCATCACCAGGAATTGACGGAACCGCAATAGGCTGGACATTAACAGCTTGAGCTTTCAGTGCAGCATCTGTTGTATGATAATTTCCTTCATTTCCTGGAGGAAGAACTCAACTTAGTTTAAACTTGGTCTTGTCACTAATGATAAAAACAAAGTGAATCTGATAACATGAAACAGGAAAGAAAAACAAGAATAGAAAAGTCAGAAAGATCGCACAATAAGCCCTTATTTGTCCATTCTTTCAAAACTGTTTTTTCTACATACTCATTTTCAACCACACATTCACACAATAAAAATTCTATACGTAAACTAAAAACTTTTCCGTACTTTTTAACCACACATTCTCCAAAAATCCACTATTCAAAACAATGTTTTTTTTCCAAAAAAAAAAAAAGGGCCTTCAAACAGGGGCTAAGTAATGAGTGCACATATTTCCAGGTGTGTGGATTAAATTAGACACCTATAACAGTGCATAAATCACCCCATCTTAGCTGAACACTTGATTTGATTGGAGAATTAAATCATATTAAACATTAAGTAAAATTCAATACTCCTAAGTTTATCAATGTAGAACAGATTAATAAACAATGTTTAGCAAGAACGTAGTGTTTAACCTAGACCCTTTGTCCCCAGAAAACAGATGTATAGAGATTAATCAACTCCCAAAATTCAATTAACACAATTCACAAAATTTCATGCGAACATCAAAAATATTGATGGAATAAAAAAATATGAGGAAATCGAAAAAAAATAACTCACTTAAATTCAATGAATATTTGAAGGAACCATAAAAACATAAGAGAAAGAATAACCAAGTTTTGAATCAGCCTTATACTTTCATCATATCATGATAAAAATACTGAAAAAAAGAACACTGAATCAGTAAAAAGATTAAAAAATAATTGCAGTATAAAAACAATTCGTAATCAATATATGGAAATACATAAAAAATTGTTCTTGAAAACATTTATAAACATCATCTGCACATAAACATCGTATGTTACCACATACTAAAAATTTACACAAAATAAGTAGCATTATAATTAACATGGAAATTGAGTTAATTATCATGTTATTGAAGGGGGGGAAAATGGAAGAAGCTATATGTTGAGGTAGAAACACGAATAAACTATAACCAAAGAAGTTTTACAAACACAATTCTATCGGCAAATGAACATATACAAATAGAAGAAAAAGATCACATACTTAAAAGATTAGCCTTGTTATCAGACAATTCATCAAGATCTGCCAGAAACGAATCATTCAAAGTTGCTAGAAACAAATGACATGTTGTTAGTTTCAAAGTTCACAGGTTTTTTTAGTTGCATAAAAGCTATAAGTAATTATATTATGCTATGAAGTTAGAATAAATATGATATGTTTAAAAAAAAGAGTTGTGTAATACTTCATAAATTAATATTGTTGTTACCAAAATCTACAAAGTAATATTCCGTGGCATAAGAAAAAGTAGTTTGCATGTCGATTAGATCGATTCCATTTATTTCAAATATATGGCGGCACAAGTTTGAAATCAAGTATAGTAGGATATAGTAATGAGATCTACCACATTTATGAAGTAGCACCAATTAGCAAGAACTATGGAAGAACAAATGATGCAGTTCACAAGAATGGTGGTCAGCGACATAAACGGTACAAGAAAGGGATCAGTGGTTTGATATGATGTTTCGTCGGCATGTAACATATGAGATCATATACAAACCTTCACTAATCAACCGGAGAAAAATGAATCGGATACTAAAGAATGTTCTTCATTAATTGATCGATATCAACACCTCCACAGCCATCCATATTAAAGAAAAAAAAAAACTAAAGAAGATTAAACTTCATTAAGGAACAAATAGCTAACAATAGATCTCCTAAACAATGTCAACCACAACAATTTCTTTTTCATACTTCATGTCTAAAAAATTAGAAACGTAGCCAGAAGTAATTAGATAATGAAGCGAGCAATGCATTTATGCTCATCTCTGTTTGTTTATTTTCTATGGGGTTTGAACACGTATGTTTTGAATATTCACATGTTAAAATAAAGTCTAAATTTAAGGAAAACAAAAGTTCTTCCCCCAACACGAGACAATTTCTGAGGGCATAATGATAATTTTGAAATCTTCAGTGATTTACGTTGAGAATGATCCTCAAAACTTAATAAGTTTCAGCTCGGCATCATCTAAAAGTGGTAGATGAGTCTACAAGCCAGAGAGTAACATGCTGTCTCAAAGCAAATAATACCATTTTCCAAAACTCAAATATGATATGTTGGCTTTCTATTTGCTCAATAAGATCCATAATCTCCTGATTTAGGAATTCATTTTATTTTGACTGTATCCTATGAAATGAAATTACAACATGATATAAAAAATCCCATAAGAATATCACATAATTACTTTGAAAAACAAATAAACAATTGGTTAGAAATATTCAACAGTAAAAAAAACTATCATAAAATAATCACTACACAACATAATATTTAGCAATCTTACAAAACTACACTCCACCAAGAAGATAATCCTAAAATACTCACACAATCAATATAATATTTAGGAATCTAAATTAACCGAATAAGACTACTTCCAGGCTTATACATTCACAAAGATATGCAATTACGTAAATAAAGAAAAATAAGACATAAATTCAATCCCAATAACGCAAAACTATTAATTACGCTCCTTCCGAAACAGCCAAAATGGGAGAAAGTATGTATTTCTAGAAAATCGAAACTCCCATAAAAAAATAATGACGTTTTTTAAGAAATAATTATAAATAAAATAAAAATTTTATTGCACGAAAATTACTGAAAATAATTTATCAGGAGAGAATCGCTGATCATAACTGCTGAAGAAAAATTTGAAGATTTACTTATCAAAAACCTTGTTTCAATCATTCCCTCGATCAATCTCTTTCTCGATGATGAAAACTTCAAACCTATGTAAAAGAAAGCAAAAATAGAGGGTTAGAATTTTCAAGATGTGTGGTTTAGGGGTGGTATTCAAGCAGCGACAGAGAAAATAGGGTTGTAGGTTGTGTCACTGCGCGGTTTAGGGGTGGGATTCAAGTAGCGACGAGGTATGAACGCAGTGTGAACTTGTGAATGGAATTGATGGATTGTGCAGAGAATAGGTCAGGAGTGTGTGGTTTAGAGGGTGGGAAATGACGAAAAAAACGCGTGGAGGAAACGACGTCGTGTTGGTTGACGATACAAATTTTCGACATCTGGCATGAACAGTGCCTTCCCAAACTGGCTCTTTTAGATGATAATGATTTATTTTTTCAAAACTCATTTTTAACTATACATTTTTCAATAAAATAATATTACACGCAAATTCAAAATTTTTCCTTATTTTTAACCACATATTTGCCATCAAATCATTATTTAAAATATGATATCCACTCAATAATGTACATCAAACATGGTATTGTACTTTTTTTTTTTTTTTTCTAATTTTGTCAATTCACTCTACATTACCTCATCATGAATCATGATAGTGCTTTACAAGTAATACTGTAAGAACGATGTTGGATGTACGAAAGGATTTCACCAGAAATTCACCAGAATACACACATTTGGTGGGTCCCGCGCATTTTTTATTTTTTTAATCACATGGTGGGTCCCACTCATTTCTCTCTGTTCTGGCAATATTCTGGTGGCCGCCTTCTGTACACAGGGGAAAATCCATATTGTAATACAATCATCTACCTTTTTTTTTTTTATATAAATAAACTAGAAAGATGCTGGTGTTTAGAGTGTTTCTCCACTTATATTTTTCAATTCAATATGTTGACAAATAATGAGAATGTTGGTAACAAATACCTCATGATCATGCTCATTTTTGCTTTCCAAAGAGAATGAAAATGAGTAACCTCTAATAAAATTAATAAATAACTACGAGAAAAATCACATGACATTCTTTTTAGAAAAGAGAGATTGTTTTTCTAAGAACATTTCTAATAGACTCTCTAAATAAATAAAAAATGTTATTTATTTTAAAGAATAATCCTTAAAAATAAGTTTCAAAAGATTTTCGTTCTTTAAAATTGGAAAGCTAAACTCACTCTCTAATATATTCTTAGCCCATGTTTGATGCCTTTAAAAAAATGTTTTTTACACAGTAAATTTTTTAACACAGTAAAATCATTAATTGACATTTGAAAAAGCAATTGACAGGGTTGAACAAAAATAAAAAAAATCCACATTTTTAAAATACTAAGGGCATGTTTTCTTTATCATTTTCAAATCGTTTTCTATTTTCGATTTTCTAAAATAGTGAAAACGCGTTTTCGACTTTTCTATTTTCGAAAACGCATTTTTGAAAATAAGTTAAAAATTTACAAAGAATTGGTGTTTTCAGTTATAATTAAGCCAAAAATTTTAAAACGCGTTTTGGGCATTTTCAAAACAATTTTTCAAAATGCCAAAAAGAACACATTGTCAACCATCTCAAAATGGACACTCAAAATACAAAACCCAAAAAGAATTCAAAACTCAAAATATAAAACTGAAACACAAAGAAAACATCCCTTAATTTCCTTGTTTGCACTTAGTTTGTCACCGGAAATTCCTTATATTAAAGGTAAAATTGGAAGGTACGTATTATAACAAGGAAAGCAGATGCAGGCCCTAATTATTGTAGTAGAAAATAACTTTGTGTGAATTAAAGGTCGTCAAACAGGTGTTCAGTTCTAATGATTGCATTTAAGTCATATATTCCAATACTTAACTTTTTAAACTATTCAAACCACGTTGATTGGTTATTGTTATATAAAAAATTAGGGTAATTAGCACAAAATATTCATAAATGTCAAAATTATTGTGCAAAACGTCTCTGCCTTTTATTTTTTTTTACATTTTCACCATTATTTTCACATTTCATTGCTAAAATCATCATTTTCATTCAATTTTTCAATAAAAAAATATAAAAAGACTAATATACACTTCTATTTAAATAAAACTAAAAAAGAAAAGAACAAACTGCAATCACACTCCCAATTTTTTTTTAAAAGTGCAAATGAATCCAAATATATTATTAAAAGGGTAATTAACACAAAATATCGTTACATTTCAATATTATTGTGCAAAACGTCTATACCTTTTTTTTTTTTTTTGGCATTTTCACCCTTATTTTCACATTTCACTGTGAAAATCATCATTTTATCAATTTTCTCAATTAAAAGTTGTAAAATGAAGAATATATCAAACTATTTAAATAGATAAAAAAATAAAGAACGAATTGCAACTATACTCCCAAATTTTTCAAAAAAGTACAAATAAATTTCAAAAAATAATTAAAATAATTTCTTTTTTAATTATTTATTTGGAATTTATTTATACTTTTTTTTTTTAAAATTTTGGTAATATAGTTGCAGTTTGTTATTTATTTATTTTTTTTTTCATTTCTTTATTTTTGTTTTATTTAAAGAAGATGTAGGGATGGCAACGGGGCGGGGGCCCACCCCGCCTTATCCCCGCCCCGTCACCCGTTTAAGGCGGGGCCGGGCTGGTTCGGGGCGAGGTAGATTCTTTCCCCATTTAAATTTTTTTTAGTTTTTGATAATTTATTTTTATTGCCGATATTCATTATATTTAGACAAATAAATTTAGTTGTTATTTTCTATTAGAACTAATGAAAATAAATACAGTTTTATTTCAATTCATCATTCTGTTCATGTTGATTTTAACTTTGACAGGCAAATGCAATCATATGAAAACCCATAAGGACTATCTACTTTTGAATCGTAAGATCCCACTATTTGCCCAATTAAAAAATTGAAGATGCTTCTCTTTTTCACAATAAAACCCAAAACACCAAATATATTTTTAATTAAACAGATAAAGTAAATACAGTTTTATTTCAATTCATCATTCTGTTCATGTTGATTTTAACTTTGACACGCAAATACAATCATATGAAAATCCATAAGGATTACCTACCTTTGAACCATAAGATCTCACTATTTACCCAATTAAATTGAAGATGCTTCTCTCTCTTTCACAATAAAACCTAAAACACCATATATTTTTTTAAATAAACAGATAAAATAAATACAGTTTTATTTCAATTCATCATTCAGTTCATGTTGATTTTAACTTTGACGGACAAATGCAATCATATGAAAACCCATAAGGACTACCTACATTTGACCAGTTCAACAATAATATCTACTATTTCTCTAGTTCTTTTTACATTTGTCTCACCCTCCCAGTGGGATCTACATGTGGTATCTACTATTCACAATGTGATAATCTATTCCCATAAGAGCGCTCAAAGTGGTAAATTTCAAATCGTTGAACATGCATATGGTTATCCTAATAGGCCGGTTCGAATGCTTACAAATACAATGATTTGAGGACTTTTCATTATTTAAGTTAGTAGAGCCGGAAAATAAATTTAGTGGGAAGCCAATTCATTATTAGAGTTCCACAAAACTTGTGCATTGAAATTGAACTGAACCAACTTGTTATAGTTCTTGATTGGTTGAGACTAGCTATGCATGCAGTTTTGTACTTCAATCATCAAGTGGTCAAACGCTTAATTTAGCACTTCCTTCCATGGGAAAATGTCTACATGGAACTAGTAGGTCTTAAACATGTGGAGGGCCGAAGTTATTAGTTTTGCATATTTCGTTGACAAGTGTTGTTAAAGAGGTAATAGACGACAATTGATTGACGTTAGAGTATCCTACGTTTTGGTCAATACGATAAAATTAACATTGAGTAGACTGGAGTCAGCCTTCCTCATCACTTGAACTGGCAGTTTACATTGCCCATATAGCTAGATCGTAGTAGTGATTATGCACAACTTTTACAATAGTCTCTTAATTTTTTTAAACACAATTTTTTTTTTTTTTCAAAAACTGTTTATCATTTTTTTTATAATCATTCAATGGGAAAAAAAAAAATTTAATCTGAGTGGGGAGAAATGTTTAGAATTCGACCAATTAATAAAATTGTTAACAGATTTTACAATTAACAAAGAAATAAAAAATTAGATAAAGATGTTAACGTCGCACATTCAAAAAGGAAAGGAAACAAAGTTAAATCGCGTGTTCTTATACAACGGCTAGTTCAGTTAGGAAGACAACTGGGTTCCTTAATTACTACAAATTCCCTCCCAATGTTTAAAGGTATTCCCGCCCACAATTGGATCATTCCAGATTTCTTATACAACGTTATAAATACGTAGAATACCCCTAACGTTAACATTCACAAAAACTGTAGAATAGGATATTTTCTCAAATGGGTTCAGGGATTGATCTGAGAACCTTTTTTCAGAACACATACTCTGTTAACGATCAAGGTTTGGAAAACATTTTTGATTTTATCAATGCATCAATTGCGGTGGCTGCCAAGGAGAAACCAAAGGAGTTTCTAGCGAGAAGGTCTCGAATTATCCAAGCCCTTCTAATGGCATCTCCTATGGACGACATTGATCAAGATTGCTCGATTTCTTCGAGTTCGAATTTCAGTTGCGAGAGTCCCCTGGATGAAGATCTTGATGATCAATTTGATGGAGTTACGTCGGCACCTTCGAAACCCATAAATCTTGGCGCCGAGGAAAAGGGTTGTGGGGTTATTCAATCCGTGGCTTTTGGTGGAGAAAACAAGGACAGGGGCAAAAAGTTTCAGAGGAAGATCGAAACTGAAGATGCAAAGCATAAAATTGACCCAAGAAGTGGAAACGAGGGTTTGAGTTTGGATGAAGTACAGTTCGAGGAGCCGAGTCTTGATGTCAAGAAGGTGAAAAAACAGGCACAAATTGGCGCCAAGGAGAAGGGTTCTGGGATTATTCAATCCGCGGCTTTTGATAAAGAAAACAAGGACAGAGGCAAAAGGTTTCAGAGGAAAATCGAAACTGAAGGTGCAAAGCAGAAAATTGACGCAAGAAGGGGAAACGAGGGTTTGGGTTTGGATGAATTAAAGTTTGAGGCCACAAAAAGGAAGTTCGAGGAGGCGAGTCTTGATATCAAGAAGGCTAAAAGAAAGATACAAATTCTGGATTTTAAGGATATTCCCCAATCCAAACCGACTGTTGATGAAAATCGATTCAAGAGAGGGTGTTTCAAAAAATCAAGTTTTAGGAGGCGGTGATGTGCTTATTCTTTTATTTTGTAGTTTGATGTAAATTTGAATAGGCAATGATTCTAACACTCTTGAATGTAAAGAATTATGTGGTTAGTGTTATGAAATTTCAAAAGTTCAGTTTCTGTGATTAATGTGTTCCAATCTGTTGATTTCTTTCTGAACTCTTCTTTAGTTGTTTTCTTTTTTTTTTTTAATTAGGTTGTCTGGAAGCAGAATTATAGCAGCATATTTGATGTTCTTAAGTATAAATTTCTGTTTGACTCATTGCAAGTAATCCTAAGACGCTGATGAGAAATTTCACTGTCTTTGAATTGCTTCTGAGTTTTTAGATTCCTACAACCAGACAGAAATCATGAATTAGACAGATGATTTAGAGATATTGTCTTGTACATGGGAAATATTCACATGGTAAACACAGGGACTGTGTATTTTTTTTTGTCACTAATGCTACTCAAATAGAGGCTACTGACTGGGAATTAAACAGAGCTGAGGTGCTTTCAGTGGCCCCTGTTTGAGTAGCCTCTCTCTATTTTTGTACATGTAGTGCAGTTCCAACAACCACGAGCTATGGCTCCAGTCAGGGGTTGAGAAACCTCTTCTTACTCTTCATTTGCTTCTCTTCTGTATTTATCATTCTGTAAGTTTAATCTCAAAGAGAGTCTTATTTAGTGTGAAGCTTTATTGTGAATTATCTTCTGCTGTTTCAGGGCTTTGACTGGTGGACGAAAATGGCTGTAAGTTCATGACTTCAATCATTTTTACTATTTCAAATGGCTGCTAATGGCTGATGATCTGTTTTATGCTTCAACTTTTTTCTGGACCCGAAATCTTGAACTGACAATAATTTGATAGTTTATGTTTTTCTGTCGTACCAAGTTGTTTGTCTGATAGTTTTGTATCTTACACTAATCTCATTTCTGTGAAGAAAAAGTTACTTATTTTAAGAGTTAATTATTTTTTACTAGAGGAAAAATTATTGATGGTAACTGTTTCAAATTTAGCTGATCATGCACTAGCCATATTTCGTCTTGCCGTGCGCCTATTTTTGGCATGTTTAATAGTGTGAAAATCAATTGTTTGATGTTACGTTGAGTCATATTAATAGCTTCATTTGTGCCCCTCACAGGAGCCTCTGACAATTCTACATGCTCGTATTGGCATGTAGACCCATTCCAATGTTGACCAGTGTGAGATGGTCCTACTGGGAAAGTCAGCACGGGACCTGGCTGCCGGGGCCTAGTTGGACACCATTAAGGTTCATGTATTTAGCAGCTTCTGACCAATTGACCATACCAAGAAAGGTTTTGATATAAATCATTTCAAGCAATCTCCGGCTTACATGGTTGAAGCTGTAGTATACTATGATGTCTATACGTTCGTATCTGCGTATATTGTTTATCAATTTGAAAATATGAATCACATGTACTAATGTATTTCAGATATATTTGTGGGTCGCGAACACGTATATTTGTGATTTTAAAACGAGCAAACACATTTGGTGTGTGCAGAAAGTTTCATCTACTGGTAAAAGTTGTAACAACTGTTCTTATTCCCAAAGCAGCATTCAAATGTACCGAAATTTGGCAACTGGGAAACCGAAGAAAATGATGTCCCCTATACAGTCTTTTTCGATAAGGCAAGCAAAAATAAAGGTGGGAAGATGATAAATCCGAATGATCCCCAAGAAAATCCAGATATGTTTCGCAATTTTGCTCCATCTCCTCCGCCTCCAGCTCCCCGTGTCTGCTTCTACATCAAAGCCGAGAACTAGACCCGATAAACCAGTTGGAAGGGGAGCACTCGGGCCAACCCCTGATCATAGAATGAGCAGGGAAGAGGGTGATTACAGGAAATTTACTAATTCTCCAGCTCGGAGTGAAAATTTGGGTCAGAAAACTGCTAATGAATCGACTCAGCAAAACTATGGAGGCAGTGGAATGAGATATGGTCGACCTGCAAGGTCTAGTGCAGGATCGGAACACAGCATTGATCGATCACCTCTTCATCAGCATTACCAGGCCAAGATTATGGAAGGAGGTAGTGGATCTCCTGCTCAGGAAGGAAAGAACTCATATGACAGCAGTCGTGGTAATCCTGGAAGATCTCGACTAAGGCCTGCTATTCGAGGAGCTGAAAGTGTAAGTTTTCTTTCTAGATTTTGTATAATTTTATAGATTCACAGCCTTTCTTATAATTTGATTTTATTGCATATGGCAGCCTGATAGAGGTGCTGCTGTTCCAAAATTTGGTGAATGGGATGAGAAGGATCCTCAATCAGCTGAAGATTTCACCGGCATTTTTGACAAAGTACGAGAAGAAAAGCATACGGGGCCTGGAAATGTCTCGAACACTCCAAAGCATCAATCTTACGTCGCACATAATCATCAACCAAAAGAGAAACATAAGGTTTGTGGATCACATACCTATTTTCAATCTTTTTGTCTCAAATGCCACATGATTCTGAGTATTTTACCGTTCCTCATTCTCCTTTGCAGAAATGCTGCTTTCCATGGTGGTAGAGCACGACGATTACACATTTCCTTTGATTTTCGCTCTTCCAAAATCCAAAATTACTCGGCTGAAAGAAAGAAATTTAAAGAGAGGTGGGAGAGTTTTTTGTTCTAATCTACCACATTGCTATTGTTTTTGAGATTTTGTGTCATCTGTCACATTTTTTACTTTTTTCTGTTTTCTCAAGGCATTGTTTTCATGTGTGTTAAAAGGTTATTTTTGAATTTTTAAGATAGATTTTCAAAATATTTGTCGCTCTAATTTCCTTACTTTGTTCTGTTTTCTCAAGGCATTGTTTTCATGTGTGTTAAAAGGTTATTTTTGAATTTTTAAGATAGATTTTCAAAATATTTGTCGCTCTAATTTCCGTTGTCTTTACTAAATTCATTCTTGTAGACTATTTAATTGTCAATTCGGAAAGTGCTTCGATGTTACTAAATTTTTTTTTTTTTTTGGTAAAATATCCTAGCTTGAAAATCCAAGCCGTAAGATATAGTTTTATTAAAACAAAATCAAGTACAATGCAAAGAGGGGGACTTAATACCTTACCTCCAAAAAATTACAACAAACCTATATGAGGCTACTAATGAAAAACAACACAGGCTTATGCTAAAACAGAACTAAAACTGCAATGTCAACTAAAAACCAATCTAGAAACAAAATGCAAAATTAGTTAGTAACAACTCTGATAGACTCCACTCCCATTTTGTCCAGGTTAACCAGCCCTTTGATCCTTCCCTTGAATTCGTCAACTCCCATCCATCTAAAATTCCTTTCACTATTCCCTTTCGCTGCAAACCAGTCGGCTGCTTGGTTGCCTTCCCTCCAAGTGTGTGTCATTTTACATTCCATTTTCTTCATTGGCCATCTAATGGATTGTAGTATATATTGTACTTCCCATGGTCCATTGTCTTGTTTGATCAGAGTTAGTGCCACCTTAGATTCAGATTCGATCCAGACTTTCTTTACCCCATGTTTCAGACACAGCTGCAAGCCCATATCAATGGCTCTGAGCTCAGCTTTCAGAATGGAACAATCCCCATAATAATCATAAAAACCCCAAGAAGCATTTCCCATGTTATTCCTTAGGATACCATCCCCTGAGGCCAATGAATTAGCTTTCAATGCCCCATCAGTATTCAGTTTATGCCAGCCTGTATCGGGCTTGTTCCATTTAACAACTATTAGCTTACTTAACTTGCTTCTCCCATTGTCATTAATCCTTCCTGCCCTCTGAAGGGCATTAATCAGAACTTTAACTTGCTTAATGATCCTGTCAGCCTTAACCGGGTAGTGTTTATATTTGGCATTATTTCTAGCTAACCAGAGAAACCAAATAATTACCAGAGGCACAATCTTGCTGATCTCCCCAGAATTTCCTTTCTTCTGCAAGAACCAGTGCATAAGCATTACCCTTGGATGGTCACAGCTGATATTATGTACATTCATGATCCTGCAGAAGTGTTCCCAGACCTCCTTAGCTACACAACTCTCCAGAAAAACATGACTAATACTTTCTAAATTATTACAGCATTGACATTTGGAGGCCAAATGAATCCCATACATATTCTAAATGATATCATCAACAGGTAACCAGCTGTGCCAAAGCCTCTATCCTAAAAACACAATTTTTTGAGGAACATTCTTATCCCAAATATGCTTATAAGCCATTTGTCTTGTTTTGCTCTGCCTGAAAAGGTTTAAGCACAATGAAATGGTGAAAACTCCTGTCGCATTTGGCTTGTAGGACTTGACTCCATAGTGATTTTTGTTCCCTAAACTTCCACCATAATTTGCAGTCATAGGCTAAGTTTAGATCAGTAAGCGAATTGCAGCCAATACCTCCTTCTTCAACTGGATAGCATAAATTCTCCCACGAGGTCCAATGAATTTTCTTACTCTGGCTAGAGTCCCCCCAGATGAAGCCATTAAACATTCTGGATATTTTGTTAGTTATGCATTTAGGAGGATCAAGGATTTGTAAGAGATGAATTGGCATAGAACTCAACACATGCTTGAGAAGAATAATCCTTCCCCCAGCAGACAGCCACCTATGTTCCCAACCCAGCAACCTTTTCCTGATTTTGGTAATCAACTCCTCATACAAAATTGCCTTCTTCTGCCCTTTGTACAGGGGAACACCAAGGTAAATCATAGGCAAGGGTTGGTATAGAAATCCAGTGGTCTCTGAAATCACAGCTCTATGAGTCTCCTTCTTAGTTATAAAAGAACTTTTATTGGGGTTAATAGCCTGTCCTGAGCTGGTAGTATACAGCCTGATAAAACTCATAATTTTATTCAACGTAGGTTTTTGCCCATTAGTAAAGATGATAATGTCATCAGCAAATGCCAGATGAGAAACAGTAATAGGACCCCCATATCTGAACTGAAGTTCTTTATTTCTGGTAAAGAGAGAGTCCAAACCTCTCGATAAACACTCCGCCAAAATGATGAATAATAAGGGAGAAATGGGATCTCCTTGTCTCAGCCCTCTAGTAGATTTAAAATAACCTTTGAGTTCACCATTAATCAAAATAGAAAAGTTATGGTTATTGATACTTCTTCTAATTTTATCAATCCAAATCTGATTAAAGCCAAACTTCTCCAACACTTTGTAAAGAAACTCCCAATCTACCCTGTCATACGCCTTAGCCATATCAAGTTTGAGCACCACATTTCCACCTCTAGTTTTTCTGTCAATATTCTGAAAAAGCTCCCGAGCCAGGAGAATATTATCTCCTATATCCCTGCCTGGAGTGAACCTACTTTGTGATTTAGAGATAATAGCAGGTAGGACTCTGTTAAGCCTAGCAGAGAGAACCTTAGTGAGTTTTTTGTTGACCACATTACACAAGCTAATGGGTCTATAATCTTTCCATTCCATAGCCTCTGCTTTTTTCGGTATAAGGGTAATAGAGGTGGATGTTATACCAGTGGGTATATCCCTGCCATTGAAGAAATCCATTACAGCCTCTAAGAGGTCATGTTTGATGATATCCCAGCAGAATTGATAAAACAAACTAGAGAATTCATCAGGACCAGCTGCACTCTCTTTGTTGATACTGAAGACAGCCTCCTTTATTTCATCAATATCTGGAGTCCTATTCAGCATGTCATTCTCCTTTTGTGTCACCATCTTAGGAATGTTATCCAGAATACTGTCTCCTCCTTCAGTAGCTTCTCTAGTCAGGATCTTCTCAAAATAATCCACCGCAGATTGTTGAATATCCTTAGGCTCCTTGATTTCGACGACATTGTTAGATATCAAATTGATGCTGTTCTTTGCCCATTTTTTCCTTACCCAAGCATGAAAAAATTTTGAATTTTTATCACCTTCACTTAGCCATTTAACCCCTGCCTTCTGCTTCCAGAAAGTTTCCTCCTTAGATAGTAATCTGTTGAGTTTAGCATAAGCCTCATTCACTTCCATCCTGTCAATTGGGGATTTAGTTCTATCATAGATAATTTCTTTCCTAAGCGCTTCATTTTCAGCCTTAGCAACCTCAGTAAAGATATTACCAAAGGTATCTTTATTTCACTTCTTGAGTGTTTTCTTGAGTCTTTTCAACTTGAAATAAAATCCAAATAACCCTCTAGAGTAAGGACACAGAGGGGTCTCCCAGCATCTTCTGATAATCCCCAGCAGATCATCATTCTGGCACCACATGGCTTGAAATCTAAATGAAGCCTTCATAATGACTTGTTGAGATTTGCACTTCAACAAGGAAGGGCAATGGTCTGATGTATCCCTATTAAGTAAATCCACCTCGAATCCATTGTATTCATTCAGCCATTGAGCATTAATTAGAAGTCTATCAAGTTTCTCCCATATCCTGCCATTAGTCCATGTATAGTTGCTGTCCCTAACAATATGCTCATCCACCCCACAACTGATAAGCATATTATTAAAATCCTCCATCGATTTTCTGTTGGGTGAATTTCCTCCATCCTTCTCCCCCCTATTAAGAATAGAATTAAAATCTCCTCCAATGAGCCAGGGTGAGTCCAGACTCTCTGAAAACAAATTGAGGTCATTCCATAAAATTCTCCTAAGAGAAATTGAACATTTAGCATATACCGCAGAGATGTAGATGTCCTTATTCTGCCTCTTAATCTTGATGGTGATATGTTGCTCCTTATCTTCAATAACTTGGCCTTCTATATCATTCTTCCAAAATTCCCAGATTTTTCCATTCTCATTCACGTAACTGTTATCAAATCCCAATTTCTTGCAAAATTCTTGAACTTGACCTTTATCGACAATAGGTTCTAGGATAAGCAATATAGCAATATGGTTAGTTTGAATCAGTCTTCTAAGTCTCTTCATAGAGTTAGAAATACCTCTTAAATTCCAGATTAATACATTGTACTGCATAATTAGCGCTTGAGTGGTCTCCCCCTTTTCTTCTTATTGCTTTTGACTTTCTTATTGCTGCCCTTAAGCTCTTTATCATCTTTTGCACTGTGGACTTCAGCTGAAAATATTTCATCCTCCACTTCTTCTTCCACCACCTCCCTTTGAGATGTATCCAATGATTTCTGTTTTCTCAGTTTACTACCATTGGGAACATATGTATTCATATTGATCTTCTCTTCCTCTAAAACCTTATAATAGGGATCTAGGTTGCTCCCTCCTCCATTGGGAATTCTCTGATTATCTCTACACCAGTTTGAACCTCCTCTTCATATGTATTTTGACAATCATAATAACCTGATTCAATCTTCTCAATCTGCTTCTTGTTCTCAGAACTGATTTCAACTTCTTTCTGGTTCTCCTCTTTATCCTTCATAGCCTCATTAACAATCTCCTCAGTGACAATCTCCTCAGTGGCATTTTCCTCTATGACAACTTCTCCTTCTTCACAGTTATGAATTTTAGAGCACTCTTCCTTCCAGTAGTTCAGTTTGCTTGGGTCCTTTCCTTCCCTTTTTTATTTCGATCCATTCTTCCTTCCCCTTCTCCTTGTTCTTTGCTTCTCTATGAACACCTTCCTGCTGTTTATTAAAAGCATTGATTCCTGTAGTTTTCTTCCAAAAGCAACTCCCAGTATCATGACCCACATGTTTGCAAAATGTACAATATGTAGGTAACCCTTCATACACTATTTTCTGCCAGACAGCAAACGTCTCATTTCCGATTCTAATTCTTTCCAATTTCGGGGCATTAACATTCATTTCCATACAAATTCTAGCCAAATTAGTTCGAGTTTTCTTAGCAGTTTGCTCATCAATTTTTAACGGTGTTCCCAGTACAGAGGCTATAGAGTACAAAATCGCTTTATCATAAAAAACCAAAGGCAAATTTGGTAACGCAATCCAAATAGGGGCTATAGGCGACTCCTTCTGTGGATCAAAGTCAAAGGTATACTTTAAAATTCTCTTCGATGTACCCAGAATATACCATACCGGTTTACAAAATATTCGGCAGTAATCTTCTTCTCTTTCAAAATTAAGGAGAACATGCTTTCCATCCAGGTTCCCAACAGTTACTTCCCCTCCGAGTTCAAACGGATTTAGGGCTTGAACAATCAAATTCAGTGCAGGTTTCTTGTGAGAAAACTTACCCACTAAACCATGTTTGAACCATTGAGATAATTTCTGTATTACTTCCTGGGAGACTTGAATAAAAGGTTCATTCTTGAATATAGATGCATCCCTGACCGACACAGCTTCCGATTTAAGTGATCTTGCAACATCATCAAATGATCTTTCCTTCACAGATGCTACATTTCGTTTTCCTCCTGTGACCTCCGCGGAAGTTTTTCTCGTCGGAATCTCCCCTTCTTGGGTCATCTCCTTACTAGATCCAGCTGCGGCTGAAGATTAAGAAGTGATGCCAATGATTGAGTCCTATGAGAGAACACACTGAAACTGTGTGTTCTTCGTGGTTACCAGAACTTCCCGTTACATGACGCTGGAATACTTAGTAATCGCAACTATTGTGTGCTTCGATGTTACTAAGGGGGTGTTTGACACCCATTTTTTTTGAAAGAATGTGTTTTTGAATAGTGATTGATAGAAGAATGTGTGGTTAGAAAGTAAGGAGAATTTTTAGGTTTATGTGTAATATTATTTTATTGATAGAATGTGTGGTTGAAATAAAGAAAGAGAAAAAAATGAGAATGAGAATGAGAAAAAAAATGGGTGCCAAACGGGGGCTAAATAAAATGTATATTTAGCCCCTGTTTGTCATCCATTTTATCAAACATTGTGTGCTACAGTAAACAATCTCCACCACATATTCACTCAATAAAATATTTTACATACAAACCAATAAATTACTTTATTTTTGAACTACACATTCTCCAAAACATACTATTCAAAACTTTATTTCTTCTCCCAAAATGGGAGACAAACAAGCACTTATTTAACTAAACATTAATTATTTTTTATATGTCTCATCATTATTTTTTTTCCAGTTTAATATACCATAAAATCTATTAAAATAACATTTTAAATAAATTATCAACACCAAACTTTAAAATATGCTGTATTATTTAAAATTCATTGCGTAATGGGAACATGTTTGACTGAGTTTAAAATTCAATTAAAATTGAAAATATAGTAGTTATTGAGTTTCAATCGTCTAATAAAAATCAACAATAACGACTAGTTTTTTAATTTTAATCTCTATCGAATACGCCCTATGAGAGGTAACGATTTGTACACTTCATGCAAAAACTAAAGCCAATGCTATAACTTAAAAAGACAAAAACATGTCATGATCCACCCAAAAGTTAATTTAATAATACAAATTTTCTTAAAATATATTGCTTCCCTTAAGAGCTGAATTTAGAGGTTTTTTTTTTTTAATAAATGTTAATATTGAAAATAAAATCATGTTTGTGAACTGTTTGTTAGAAATATTACTAGTTGTAATACAGTAAAGTGCAGAAATAAAAACCTGTCGACTGATCAAAATTCGTGACAGCAAAATGTCCTAAAGCGAAATTGTCTGTCGATAACTGCTGCGACCTCTGTAAACAATCACATCCAGGATACAATGATCAAATAAACCAATTATGCAGCAATCACAAATGGTTTTCAGAACTCTCAAGTGTACTCTAGAAAATATGTATAAAGTTGAGTATAATATTTTACTGAAATAGGAAGATACAATTTTGTATTGTGATGATTTTCTAATACTCAAATGTGTGTTTATATAGGCAAAAAAATGATGTAATTGCTTCCACCATAATCCAGTATTATTTACAATTTTTATGACTAGTGGTAATGAGTTGTTATTTTTACTGGCTAGTTGACCCATTAATTAATTTCGGAAATGATTAAAAAATAATAATTTATTATTATTAATTTCGGAAATGATTAAAAAATAATAATTTATTATTATTAATAATATAATGCGTGAGGTGTGAGGTGTGACTCGAACCCTCGACTTCCCACACAAATTCCACACTTTTCACAAATTGGGCACTTCATCTAAATTAATTAATTTTTTCACATATTATATTTATAGAATAAATATCTAACACTGTTAATAAACAGCTATAAAAAAAAAAGAGTAGCGAATAAATAAATAGTACTCTTGAATCTCTCGAAATATGTGAATAAAAAGTAACTTGAATATTTATAAAAAATTTATAAACATAAGTCAAACATAGGCTAAGCGTTATCAAATTGATCCTAAATGAATGACTTGTGCTAGCATTTACACCTTGTTTGATCCACATTCTTACAAAAATTCATTTTTTCAAAACTCATTTTCAAACACACATTCTTCAATAAAATAATATTACACGCAAAATCAAATTTTTTTTCTTATTTTTAACCACATATTTTCCATCAAATAGGGTCTTATACATGTTTTTCTAATTTTGTCAATTCACTCTACATTACCTCATCATGAATCATGATCGTGCTTACAAGTAATACTGTAATACAATCATCTACCTTTTTTTTTTCTTTTTTTTAATAAAATAAACTAGAAAGATGCTAGTGTTTAGAATGTTTCTCCACTTATATTTTTCAATTCAACTTGTTGACAAATAATGAGAATGTTAGTAACAAATACCTCATGATCATGCTCATTTTTGCATTCCAAAGAGAATGAAAATGAGTAACCTCTAATAAAGTTAATAAATAACTACGAGAAAAATCACATGACATTCTTTTTAGAAAAGAGAGATTGTTTTTCTAAGAACATTTCTAGCAGACTCTCTAAATAAAAAAAAATGTTATTTATTTTAAAGAATAATCCTTCAAAATAAGTTTCAAAAGATTTTCGTTCTTTAAAATTGGAAAGCTAAACTCACTCTCTAATATATTCTTAGCCCATGTTTGATGCCTTTAAAAAAACGTTTTTTACGCAGTAAATTTTTTAACATAGTAAAATCATTAATTGACATTTGAAAAAGCAATTGACGGGGTTGATCAAAAATAAAAAAAATCCATCTTTTTGAAATACTAAGGGCATGTTCTCTTTATCATTTTCAAATCGTTTTCTATTTTCGATTTTCTTATATAGTGAAAACGCGTTTTCTTTTCTATTTTCGAAAACGCATTTTTGAAAATAAGTTAAAAATTTACAAAGAATTTGTGTTTTTAGTTATAATTAAGCCAAAAATTTTAAAACGTGTTTTGGGCATTTCAAACAATTTTTCAAAATGTCAAAAGAACACATTGTCAACCATCTCAAAATGGACACTCAAAATACAAAACCCAAAATGAATTCAAAACTCAAAATATAAAACTGAAACACAAATAGAACATCCATTAATTTCCTTGTTTGCACTTAGTTTGTCACCGGAAATTCCTTATGTTAGAGGTAAAATTGGAAGGTACGTATTATAACAAGGAAAGCAGATGCAAGCCCTAATTATTGTAGTAGAAAATAAATTTGTGTGAATTAAAGGTCGTCAAACAGGTGTTCAATTCCAAGGATTGCATTTATTTAGTCATATATTCCAATACTTTAGCTTTTTAAACTATTCCAACCACGTTGATTGGTTATTGATAAATAAAAAATTAGGGTAATTAGCACAAAATATTCATAAATGTCAATATTATTGTGCAAAACGTCTCTACCTTTTATTTTTTGACATTTTCACCATTATTTTCACATTTTATTGCTGAAATCATCATTTTCATTCAATTTTTCAATAAAAAATATAAAAAGACTAATATACACTTCTATTTAAATAAAACTAAAAAAGGAAAGAACAAACTGCAATCACACTCCCAATTTTTTTTTAAAAGTGCAAATGAATCCAAATATATTATTAAAAAGGTAATTAACACAAAACATCATTACATTTCAATATTATTGTGCAAAACGTTTATACCTTTTTTTTTTGACATTTTCACCCTTATTTTCACATTTCGCTGTGAAAATCATCATTTTATCAATTTTCTTAATTAAAAGTTGTAAAATGAAGAATATACCATACTATTTAAATAAATAAAAAATAAAAAAATAAAGAACGAATTGCAACTATACTCCCAATTTTTTCAAAAAAGTAAAAATAAATTTCAAAAAATAATTAAAAAAATTAAAAAAAACTTTCTTTTTTAATTATTTATTTGGAATTTATTTGTACTTTTTTTTTTTTTTTGAAATTTTTGGGAATATAGTTGCAGTTTGTTATTTTTTTTTTCATTTCTTTATTTTTGTTTTATTTAAAGGGGATGTAGGGATGGCAACGGTGCGGGGGGCCCTCCCCGCCCCGTCCCCTGCCCGTTACCCGTTTAAGGCGGGGTCGGGCGGGTTCGGGGCGAGGGTAGATCATTTCCCCGTTTAATTTTTTTTTTTTAATTTTTGATAATTTATTTTTATTGCCGATATTCATTATATTTAGACAAATAAATTTAGTTGCTATTTTCTATTAGAACTAATGAAAATTTTCATTTAAAGTATTGAATTCTAAAAAAAAAATTTTTTTTTAATTGGGGCGGGGCGGGGCGGGGACCACGTTACCCGTCCTCGCCCCAGGCAAAATTCCCCGCCCCGTTACCCGTTTAAGCGGGTTTTTCCCGGGGGGCCCAGAGCGGGGCGGGGCCCTGCAGGTATGGGGTTTGTCGGATTTTTTTGTCATCCCTAAGAGGATGATATATTTGTTATTTTACAGCTTTCAATTGAGAAAATGGATGAAAATAATGATTTTCGCAATGAAATCTAAAAATAAGGGTGAAAAAGTCAAAAAAATGAAAGATATGGACGTTTTGCACAATAATATTAAAATATATGGAAGTTTCGTACAAACTTTGACAGGCAAATGCAATCATATGAAAACCCATAAGACTACCTACTTTTGAATCGTAAGATCCCACTATTTACCCAATTAAATTGAAGAGGCTTCTCTCTTTCACAATAAAACCCAAAACACCAAATATATTTTTAATTAAACAAATAAAGTAAATACAGTTTTATTTCAATTCATCATTCTTTTCATGTTGATTTTAACTTTGACACGCAAATACAATCATATGAAAACCCATAAGGATTACCTACATTTGAACCCTAAGATCTTACTATTTACCCAATTAAATTAAAGAGGCTTCTCTCTTTCACAATAAAACCCAAAACACCATATATTTTTTTAATTAAACAGATAAAATAAATACAGTTTTATTTCAATTCATCATTCTGTTCATGTTGATTTTTAACTTTGACGAGCAAATACAATCATATGAAAACCCATAAGGACTACCTACATTTGACCAGCTCAACAATAATATCTACTCTTTCTCTAATTCTTTTTACATTTGTCTCACCCTCTCAGTGGGATCTACAAGTGCTATCTACTATTCACAATGTGATAATCTATTCCAATAAGAGCGCTCAAAGTCGTAAATTTCAAATCGTTGAACATGCATATGGTTATCCTAATAGGCCAGTTCGAATGTTTACAAATACAATGATTTGAGGACTATTCATTATTTAAGTTAGTAGAGTCGGAAAATAATTTTAGTGGGAAGCCAATTCATCAATCTATACAGCGTATTAGAGTTCCACAAAACTTGTGCATTGAAATTGAACTGAACCAACTTGTTATAGTTCTTGATTGGTTGAGACTAGTTATGCATGCAGTTTTGAAAAGAGAGATTGTTTTTCTAAGAACATTTCTAACAGATTCTCTAAATAAAAAAAAAAAGTGTTATTTATTTTAAAAAATAATCCTTCAAAATAAGTTTCAAAAGATTTTTGTTCTTTAAAATTGGAAAGCTAAACTCACTCTCTATTATATTCTTAGCCCACGTTTGATGCCTTTAGAAAGACGTTTTTTACACAGTAAATTTTTTAACATAGTAAAATCATTAATTGACATTTGAAAAAGCAATTGACAGGGTTGAACAAAAATAAAAAAAATCCACATTTTTAAAATACTAAGGGTATGTTTTCTTTATCATTTTCAAACTGCTTTCTATTTTCGATTTTTCAAAAAAGTGAAAACGCGTTTTCTTTCCTATTTTCGAAAACGAGTTTTTGAAAACAAGTTGAAAATTTACAAAGAATTGGTGTTTTCAGTTATAATCAAGCAAAAATTTTTAAAACGCGTTTTGGGTGTTTTCAAAACAATTTTTCAAAAATGTCAAAAAGAACACATTTTCAAGAATCTTAAAATGGCCACTCAAAACACAAAATCCAAAATGAATTCAAAACTCGAAACACAAAACTGAAACATAAGGAGAACATCTCCTAAATTTCCTTATTTGCACTCTGTTTGTCACTGGAAATCCTTATGTTAAGGGTAAAATTGGAAGGTACGTATTATAACATTAAAAAATAATTCTTTTGGTTTGACATGAATTCATCAGAAAGCAGATGCAGGCCCTAATTATTGTAGTAGAAAATAAATTTGTGTTAATTAAAGGCCATCAAACAGGTGCTCGTTGTCCAATGACTGCATTTATTAAGTCATATATTCCAATACTTATGGTGTGTTTGAGCTATATTATTTTGGAAAAATGTATTTTGAAATAGTAGATTGGTGGAGAATATGTGGTTGAGAAAGAATGAAAAGTTATTGATGTGATAGAAAATATTATTTTATTACAGAATGTATTGTTAAAAATGAATAGAAGAATGAGAATAAAATTTTTAATGCGACTCAAACAGGGGCTTAACTTTTTAAACCATTCAAACCACGTTGATTGGTTATTACTATATAAAACATTAGGGTAATTAGCACAAAACATTAATACATTTCAATATTATTGTGCAAAACGTCTCTATCTTTTATTTTTTGGAATTTTCACCTTTCATTGCTGAAATCATCATTTTCATTCAATTTTTTAATAAAAAAAATATAAAGCGACTAATATACACTTCTATTTAAATAAAAAAAAAAAAGAACAAATTGCAATCATACTCACAAACTTCTTGAAAAGTGCAAATTAGTCCAAATGTATTATTAAAATGGTAATTAACACAAAACGTCCTTACCTTTCAATATTATTGTGCAAAACGTTCAAACCTTTCATTTTTTGACATTTTCACACATATTTTCACATTTCACTGTGGAAATCATCATTTTATTAATTTTCTTAATTAAAAGTTGTAAAATGAAGAATATATCATACTATCTAAACAAAACAAAAACAAAAACAAATAAATAACGAATTGCAATTATACTCCCAAAATTTTCAAAAAAGTACAAAAAAATTTCAAAAAAATAATTAAAAAAATCACTTTCTTTTTTTATTATTTATTTATACTTTTTTTTTTTTGAAAATTTTGGAAATATAATTGCAATTTGTTCTTTATTTTTCATTTCTTTATTTTTGTTTTATTTAAAGAGGATTATATATTTGTTATTTCAACCCCGCTGTAGGTACCCGTTCCTTTACTCGGCGGATTACACGGTGAGGTGGCAATTAAATGAAATTCAAATTTTAAAAAACGTGTGAGGCTGGGTCACGACTTGAACCGGCCCAATTAGAAAAGCCTGTGAGGCTGGGTCACGACTTCAACCTTTCATTTCTCATTCCCTTCCTCATCAGTTTCCCCCAAATCAGAGAAAACCCTCGAGGCGATGCCGTGATTTCTCCTGCCCATCACTTCGCCGTCGTCACCGGAAAAAGAAGCCGGTCGAAATTTCCCGTTTTGTAAGTATCCGTCGCTCTGCCCACCGACATTTGACTTTCATTTTTCTCTGAATCGAAGGAGACGATTGGAGGCGAAAACTTAACGTGAAGTACAACACTCCTCCATCTCGACCGGAGCTACTTGCTGATGAAAATTTGTACTCTTAAACGTCATCCATCGCGCAGCAAACATTATGTAAGCCAATTTGGTATCCAATTTCTTTGAAGTTACTGTTGTCGAATAATACATAGGGCTGAAGATTTTACAGTGGTTTCTAGCTGTTGTACACATTATGTAATTGTCATTTCGTCTTGTACAGTATGCCAGGGAAGAACTTCAGCATTTGTCACAGTTGTCACGAGAAGGGTCACTACTTTTCTGATTGCTCGAAAAAACAGAGATGCCCTTGGTGTAAAATCGGCTTTGTGAAGTGCTTTGAGGTCGAGAAGGAGACAGAAAACAAGGGAAAATTGTTCAATTGCTGCAGTGCGAAATGTAAATATTGGGAGTGGGTTGACAAGGGAGAATCAACCTGCGGATCAAGTAGCGTTATCATGAACGCGAATAATCATGCTGCAGTCCAAGAAGATGAACACATCTCTCGGCTATTCCAAACTCGTTGTACGGTATCTGAAGAACAGGCCTTGGAGATTCAATTCACCGTGACAATACGCAAGGCCAATGAAAGCACGGAAGTGGATAAGAAAGGGAAGAGACCGGCATGATCTGTAGTTATGTTGTCATTGGTTTCGCTACCTAACACTTTTGATATGTAGTATGTGTCTTGTTAGGTGCAGTGTGTTGTGTTATCTGGAGTTGGTGCAGTGTTTTGTGTACTCAATGTGAAGTTGGTGCATTGTGTTGTGTCATGTGGAGTTGGCGAAGAGTTAGGTGTTTAGTTAGGTGACTGTGGAGTTGGTGTTTAGTTAGGTGACTGTAATATATGCTAAAGACGTTAGTATGGGGAATTAGGTGCAGTTGGTGTTCTTGTGAATCAGTTGTATATCAGTTAATGTGAATGAAAACATTTTGTTAATTCACTACTTGTGTTGATTTAAAAACTGGTGTTGCTGGTGTTAATTCACTGCTTGTGTCAATTCAGAAACTGTAAGATGTACAGGAAGGGAAAAAAAGCATAATGAATACAGGAAGGGAAAAAAAGCATAATGAATATAGGAAGGGAAACAAAACATCATTTCATTAACTGCAAGAGAGCTACAAAATGCATCCATTATAATTTCATAACCTATTACACTTTTTTAACTAAGAGAGCAAAAATTATATTCAAGGGAGCTACAAAATGCATCCATTGTAACTTCATAACCTATTACACTTCTCTAACAGAGCAAAAATTATATTCAAAAATTATATTCAAGGGAGCTACAAAATGCATCCATTGTAACTTCATAACCTATTACACTTCTCTAACATAGCAAAAATTATATTCAAAAATTATATTCAAGGGAGCTACAAAATGCATCCATTGTATCGGCGCAACCTATTTACAAGATGCTTGGGCCTCCTACACGATGTTGCTGCTTCCAGTGCTACAGAACATGTTTGCGTCACTTTGGTCAGGTATGCTTGGATAACATAATGGCATTTCGTTTCCTACTATCAAAATAATAAATTTGTTACGGAAAACTAGAGTATGATTTGAAATAAGTTACGTGTGATTAATACATACCATGATCATGTGCGATCGGCGCAACCTCTCCCAGAGTACTTGGGCCTACCTTCTGTCCCCTTCCCTTGGCTAAAGTCCGATGTCGCTGCATAATCAACGGATAATAAGAACACATATGCACCGTAATAACAAAAAATGTTTAACAAAAAATGTTTCTGTAGTCTCATTCGACACCAACCCACAACCAAAGAGTATTGACTGTCCATGATGATCAACTCCAACAAAAGGAGCAAATGGCATGTCGTACTTATTAGTTAGGTACGTCGTATCAAACGTGACAACATCACCGAACTCCGTATATGCTTGCCTACTCCTATTGTCTGCCCAGAAAATATTCTTTAGCCGCAACTCTTCGTCTAAATCCATGCTGAAGAAAAAACCTGAGCACCTTGCTTGCATGTTTGAAAAATAGGCTTGTATTGCTGCGGCATCTCCTTCTCCAAGTCTTAACCGCCTCACTTGTTCAACATAATTACGACAATCTTTTTCAATGCAAGTCATCTTATCGTATCCCCCTGCCTCTACGACTGCGGAGTTGTAACTCTTGTGCAACGGAATCCCTGCCATATCGTTTACTTCAAGCCGGCGTTTCACATGGGCACTCAATTCTCGGTTGCAACGATACAACCTCGACTTCGAAGGACTTGTGGTATGATTGTGATTGAGAATGACTGTGTTAATTTTCCAGATTCCATATGCATCTGCAGATGCCGTGATCCTATCTTTGCAACCTGTCTGAATAGTAGTTTGCGGCTTCAAAGAGCTAGTACTACGACTCCTTCCACCTTCACGACTACATGTAAACACAACATATCTCACAATTCCATCATCGTCCTTTTGTGAATTTCTTTTCCTAACTGGAAATCCTACGTCGTAGGCATATCTCTTGTAGAAATTATACAGTTCCTTTTCATTGTCGAACTTCATACCCACATCGGGCACAATCACACCGTCTTCTGCTACAATTCCATCATCCATGAAGTTTGCACTATCCAGAATGTTGTCATTATTGGACTCTAATAGAATGACATCATCCACCTCCTCCGAATTCGCCTTGCCTGCAGTAAAAGATAAAAAACCAATTGCAAGGTTAATTCCCTCTTCCTCCATACTCGATAAATTCTTAACACAGGCTTGAAGAAGGCTAACATTTATCATTTTAGTCAAAAATATGGGCATGAACATCTTCTGTGAAACAAACAATTTTATCACCCTTGAAGCATTTCCAAAGAGAATCAATCACAGAATGGCTATATTAGTAGGTAACTTGCATTTAAACAATATTGTACTTCATTCCCTCTGCCTCACAGTTCAGTAAAATTGAAAAAAGACTTCAACATTTTCACACAACAACGAGGTAAAAAACGAGCTCACAAGAAATCCATCAAAGGATATACCTTTTTCCGTCATTTTGGTCGCCTAAACGAAGCCGGCCATATTTTTTTCAAGCAGGAAGCAGGAACAACTCTTCAAGTAGGAAGCAAGAACAATTTTTGGTGCCGATTTCAGTGTTATCGTGAGCTCCAATCTCGTTAATCACAGCAAACTCGTTTAGGGATTACTGAAAGCAACGAGGCCGACGGTCAGTTCAAGTTGGTGGTTTCGCGAGCTCCAATTTTTGGTGGTTTCGCGATCTCTGCTTCTAGACGGTCAGTTCAATTTTTGGTGGTTTCTAGACGGCCAGAATTTTTGGTGGCTTCGCGAGCTCCGTCTGGGCGTTCATCTCTTCTCATGAGCAATCCCCACCTTTTCCTCCGTCCTTCTCTTATTGCCCGCCCTTTTGTCTTTGAAATTTGTCTTTTTTTTTTTAAATGGCCTTTCCACGTCACAGTGTAACTGAACGGGTAAGCTTAAGGGTACAAATAGCTTTATTCTGATATTTTACACCTTTCAATTGAGAAAATGGATGAAACTGATAATTTTCGCAATGAAATGTAAAAATAAGTGTGAAAATGTCAAAAAATGAAAGATAGATACGTTTTGTACAATAATATTAAAAGGTATGGATGTTTCGTACTAATTACCATTTTAATAATTTATTTGGACTCATTTGCACTTTTTTAAAAAGTTTGAAATTATGATTGCAATTTATTTTTTAGTTTTATTTAAATAGTATGGTATATTTGTTATTTTACATTTTTTTTTTTTTTTGAGAAATTGGATGAAAAATAATGATTTTCGCAATGAAATGTGAAAGTATGGATAAAAATGCCAAAAAATAAATGTATGGACGTTTTGCACAATAACACTGAAAAGTAAAGATATTTTGTGCTAATTACTCAAAAAAATATCTTAAATAAAATATGAGGAGAAATCAATAATGTTTCTTGAGAAAAAAAATGAAGAGCTGAAATAGAAGTTGGAATATAAAAAAAAATAAAATCAAATAATACTACTTCTGGGCTTGTGGCCCTTATTTGGGCTCCATTTTAATGAAATTTTGAGAAAAATATATTTTGAAATAATAATTTTTTTTGATAATGCATGGTTAAAAAGTAAGAAAAAAATCGAATTTACGTATAAATTTTATTAAAAAATGCGTGCGTAAAATACCCTTATAAATAAAGAATATGAAATGCTCTAATTTATTAAGTTATTAACAAACTTAAAGCGACACCTAGTATAAAATTACTCAAAATAGGAACAAACATTATTGGAAACCATATACTTCTTTCGAGGATTTCAATAGCGGAAAGAATTGATGCGTGCATTTTATCGATTGACATTTTAAAAACTTGTCATGTATACTAGGTGCAAGCAATGTGCAATGCACGTTTGCTTAGTTCGTATTTAATTTATATGGTGAAAATTAAATTTGTTATTAATGAAAATGTTGTGGGTAATGGAAGAAGTGATTATGTAATGTTTATGTAATTGGTAAAGAATCACACGGTGCGATATATTTTGAAAAGAGCATTAATAGAATGTATGGAATGTTGGTATAAATAAACATAGCTTGTAGTTTTATGAAAGGTGTTTGAGACAATTTTGATTCGAAGATGACGATCCAACAGTTTCCTCATCTTGCATTGCTTCAATGGAGAGGACATTGAAATGTCTATATTTTTTCTCCTTTAGCTTCTCTGGATCTACAAAAAGCTGAATCATCCAGATTTGTGTTGATAATTTTTCCGCGACGCTTTGAATATATGGTTGATTTTCCTGCGAAACAAATTTTGAATGGGTTTGCATGATTAATCTGAAACCGAATTATATTTGAAATAACTCATTGTAATGAAAGTCAGGTGTTGAAGAAAAATTTAAGAGATACCTCTCCAGCATGTTCCATCAATTCAAGTGCTGAACAACCAAGTGCCTGTTCTGCTACTTCACCAAACATAGTAGCAGCTAGCCTTCCAGTGTTGTCGTCCAGTTCAACATATACTCTAACACTTTAAATGTGTTGAATGTAATAATTTGAATTTGAGTTGTGTTTAATTGTGAATTGAAGGAGACATAAATTTGTAATTGAAATTGTACGATACATACCGTGGTTGGCTAACCCATTGGTTTTTGCAATATATACAAGCGAAGGTTTCATTGTATTTGTATCCGGTTCCTCTATTACAGGCAACACATGACATGTAATAAAATAGCTGGGCGAACTCAATCACCTTTATCTTCGCCTTTGTCCAGATTTTTGCTTTCTGCATTGAACCGTAATAAATTTGTAGAATGAATGTTTGTGTCGATCTTATAATGAATTACTAATGAAGTAATATTTACCGCCATGGGTTGTAAACCCTTAATGAAATCTGCAATGTCGCAATTTTTCACAATTTCCCGAATACCAACGGATGGAAGTGGTGCAGATGGGTATGTCAAGGATCTTGCAATGATAGTTTTGATTATGGAGTCGTTATTGTCCGCCCTTGAAATTCAGAAAAGAAGAATAATGTAAGGAAATGAAATATACAAGTAAATGACACGAATCACGTAATGGAGTGTAATATTGATGCCTTGATATGTAATGTGTAATTGTGGAGAATTACCACTGCCTCATTGCAGTTGCCTCAGGAAGAAGAGGATTGATTATAAAGGCACTTGATGGACGTGATGAGAGAGACAATCCTTTGTTGAAATTGTGTTCAATATTAGTGCAAGTATATATAGTATGGAAAAATATATAACAATTTTTATTATTAAAAATACCGTTGTATGATCCAACCGATATTTTTGTTTCAAGTATTATTGGCTTATCTTCAATAATATCTAATATTTTCTGAAATTCTTCTTGGACGAATCGACCCCACATAGTCAAACATATGGGGTTCAAGCTGAAAAATTCAAATTGTTGAAAGAATTAATAAAATATTCCTACATTAATATTGGATTTGAAATTGGAAAGGAGTGAGAGGTTAGAAGAATTTTTTACCTTTCGTTGATAACATATATCTCTTGGATTGTTGCTGGTCCAAATGCTGTCGTTACCTCTTTAGTTGGCTTCATTTTGATTGCAACGGCTAAAATACCTGAAGATTTAAATATGAGATGTTATTGATAATTAATTTGTGATAATATTTAAATCAAACTACCTATTCCTCCAATTGATCCTCTATAAGTCTCTAAGTCGTTGAATGGGACGATGTCATATGTCGGTGCATCTATTTGGTTTTCGTTCTGTGGAACATCTTCTATTATTGTTTTGGAGTTCAGAGTCCATTGATATTTATATTCTCCAATTTTGTATTTCGGATCAACTGGTTTGACATATGCATTGATGATATAATACGAGTGTAAAATTTTTAAAGTGTCGTCCTGGGGGTCAATATCAGTGCCAAACATTGCAGCCTGCACTCGATTTCCCTGTACCAGCAGTAAAAGTAATTGTGATTAATAGTGTATTGTATGAAATGATGTGTATTGTTCTGCAACTACCAAATTTGTAGATAATTTATGTGTTTTTAATTCTTTTGAAACAAAATATGTTGTAAGAAGAGAACTCAATAAATGTAACGTAATTAATGTTTTTATATAATACGATGTAATTTAAGAACCTCTAATTTGAGACGATATTGATAATTGGAAACTGAATGTACGCTAACGAATACCATACCTCTTGATCAATTAATGTCAGATTTTGGTACTTCACTGTTGTGCGTTGGCTTGTTCGCTTAGGTGACTTCTCCGCAACGATCATCTTTATCTTCCAGTTTTTTGTGTTTGGAGTGATATCATTTATTGATGTGTGCACGGTCCACATTGTTGGCCTTTTAAGATGCTGAAATATCAGATGTGGAAGTGAACTACTAAAACAATTGGCGAAGACATTTGATTGAATGACCAAATATTAGACGTATCGAGGGGAATATTATAATGTGCAATAAAATTGGAATTGTACACTTAAATGTCGTTACCTGAATAACATTAATTGAAACATGATAATGTAAGTAATTCTGTGAACACAATGTTTTTTGTGCAATTCTTTTCACGTTGTTCAGTGGATACTGGTCGTATTAGAATCCTCACTGTAGATGCTGTCTTTGCCCTCGATAAAGCCACATATAATTGACCATGTGAAAAAACTGGTTGAGGTAAATAAATCCCAACGTAATCTAATGTCTGCCCTTGTGACTTATTTATAGTCATTGCGAAACTTAATCTTATAGGGAACTGAGTTCGTTTGAATGGGAAACCAGTGTTTTCATCGACATTTGGTAAAAATGGTATCCTTGGAATGAACACTCTTTTTCCGATATGATGACCAACTGCAATTTCTGCATCTATTACATTTCGATCAAAACCCCGGCAAATCAAACGGGTTCCATTGCATAGGCCTTCTGAAGGATTAACGTTTCTAAGAAGCATGATGGGACAGTCTTTCTTGAGTAATAATTCATGTGGCGGAAGTCCATTTGGGGTTAGAGTATTTAAGAAATCTTCCATAACTGATTGTTCAGATGCATCTATTGTCTCATCGAAACTGTAATATCGATGAATTTCACCTGGGAACTTATGAATCAACAATGCATTTATTTCGTCAACATAACTGTTCTTTGGTGTTAATATGGCCCGATTCATCATAGATGAAATATTTTTTGAATATTCATGAACATTGTGGAAAACATCTTCTATCAAATGATCTAAAGAAGTGCTGTCATCATCATAGGGAACAAGCATGTTGTTTGGAATTTTTATGGTTTCGTCGACTATGTTTGGCGGCGTTCCGTTCCCTATTTGTAACACATAATCTGTTTGAGTGTACTGTTCGACCTCCCGGAAGAATAGATGCAGCAACACCTGATGAAGCAGTTGCAAGTGCTACTAATTTTCTTGATCGTACTGTTGCGAGAAGTGCTTTGTACAGGAATGTTTTCCCTGTCCCACCTGGGCCATCTACAAAGATTGCAGCATTTTGGTTTGCAAATACTTTTTCGAGTATTGCATTATAGGCATGTTGTTGTTCACTATTAAGAGATTGTGATGCGGTAACATCCTCTTCTGCAATTTGAACTGCCAATTCGTCATCGATTTCTCTAGATTTATATTCCTCTTCATCGAAGGAAATGTCGTCATCAAGAAGATGGTAGGAATTGATGTCTTTCCCCATTGATTCAATTGTAAAAGAGATATTCCTCAATACTTGGGTTCTTACATTTGATATAGAATCTTGTGTTGATTTGAAATCTACTGACATCTCTTGCTCAAAACGTTCCCAAAGCTCCCACGGATTGGTTGGATTGCAATAAACCAATATTGTTGCAAATAACCGTCTAAAAGTCGATGGCATTTGATATAGAGACGCTTCGTTTAAACAATCTTCTAAGCTGCTGTCTCTCTGTAGCAACCCATGCATTGTTGCTGCATCGCGAAATGTTGGGGCCAGAACTCCATCAACTGTCCTTAGATCTTCAAATGACAAAGGTCCCCTTACATGGTTTAGCAATATGCACAGATAATACCTTTCGCCTTCAAATGGATTTGCTGTAACAATACGGCCTATAACTGTTTTTCTTTTCCTAGGAGTCCAACACTTATTTTGTTGGTTCCAAACATAATATTCTGGAAATTGTTTATACAATAATGTTTTTGCATTCTCGTCTGCTCGATTTGATGCAAAGAACTTTGTTAACATCGATTTTTTGGAACGATCTAAGTTAACAACATTGATTAGATCGTCATTTGCTCGGAAAGTCACGGGGTGTTGATCCTCCAGATGTAAATGTAAACTGTAGACTGTTGGGTATATTTCATTAATAGTAAAGCCATATATCCTCCACATAGCTTCAGGGGGAGCAATCCATCGGGCCGATTGGAATTGTTGGATCTCATCAACTTCTTGATTGCGTTGTTCAGAAATCAAGTTGAAAGCAACACGGTCATGTCCTTTATAAATGTATTTATAAAGATATTTGACTGCTTTTATCGTAGAACAAATCTCTACATTAATGTGGCAGTCAAATGTTGCAAGCAAATATGGATTGTATGGAACAACCCAACGATTATCTAAATTTTTCCCTCTGACTTTGACAGCTGTTCCGTTGTTTGAACGCCTATATATTGGGAAGCAATCATTTCCAACGGTTGTAGCAGATGCATAGTTCTTTGGATAATTACTTTTGCAACAACCATTTTTTTTCATGCAAACATTTGATGGGTTGAGGACTCCACATGGTCCATGCATCATATGCTTTACAACAGCGTTATGCAAGTGCAAGTTTGTACTTTTATCGGGTATCTCTGCTGATACAATCTCGTCAAAAGATTCAGGGGCATACACCTTCCAATCCTTCTGTAAGATAATTAAAAAATGCGCATGTGGAAGACCTCTCTTTTGATGCTCAATAACGTAGACATATGCATTGACTCTACCAAAAATTTCCCTCTTCAATAATTGATCCTTTAATTCTTCTAATTTTGCACGAAAAACTCGAGCAACCAAATCAGGTCGATTCTGACTCTCTTCATGCTGATTCAGTTCATTTGTAATTTCTTTCCAGTTCGGATTGCCCGTCATCGTTAAGAAAATGTCCGGTTTGCCATAGCGCTGAACTAAAGCCATTGCTTCCATATATCTTTTTCTCATGTCTCTTGGACCTCCAACAAATGATGAAGGCAGTATAATCCGTTTTCCAATATTAGAAGCGTTTCTTTCCCCAAGTGTAATTGTATCAACAATACCTTGATATAACTCTGATCGAATATGTTGTTGTTTACTCCTGAAATAATCCAATCTTGATGTCTCGATCTTAACATACATATCTACTACAAATTGTTGCAGTAGTCGTCCAGAAAGTAGCAGGATTGATCTAACATTTTCTCTGATTTGCAATTTGTAGCAATAATATTCACGGCATGAAACAACTGGGACCTTCCTTCTTCTATTTAATGCTACAAAAGTTGAATGAGAATGAAACATTATTGTGTTGGACGTACGTAGTAAATGAGTTTTTGGAATATTAATACTACAATCTGACCTTGTTGTTCTCTTGCAATTAATTCTTCTGCGGTCATTGACTGTTGAGGATTTATTGATTGGTTAGTTTCGTTATATGTAGATCTGCTTCCTCTACTAACCCTTTTAATCCCTTGATGCCAACCGACGTCGCCACATGGAAATAACAACGGATATTGCAATGGATCATAACACCCAAAATAGTACTGAACTATATGACTTCCACCTGAATGGTTAAAGACAAAAATGTCACGTCCTCTTAGTTGATCTTCACCATCATTTTCTACCCATATTGCTGCAACTTGTGAAGATGTGGGCACATTGAATACACGTTGAACTAAGCCAGCATCTGATCATATATGAATTATTCTGTTTTCCAAATCTGGAAAATCACCAAGGGAGCGGAAAAAAATTGAATATGGATTCATGCGAAGGATATCGATCAGTTGAGTTACAATTGATGGATCCATTCTGTTTGAATCAGAAATACGATTCTCTAATTCATGTTCTGTATCATAGAAATACAACTGGAGATAAGAAGGACGACCATTTAAAGGAATCAAATCATTTATATAGTGATAGATTTGTCCCTGAGTTCTGAAAGTATAGATTCCTCTATTTCTCCTGCAGAGATCTTTATCAAATTTCACTCCAAATGATGTAAAGGTGAACTTGTTGTTATAAGTTCGAATGTATGTCCTGAAATGTGTAGATTCAACTGTGTTGCAGGTCAACAACTCATAAAGTTGTTCGGGAACATCATTTGTGGCTAAAGAAATTGTTCCATCAGCACAGCAGAAGCCAGTTGTTTCATGGTGGAATCGCTTTGCTTTACAATGTATGCAGCTGGGTACTAATGGCAGAGAATATGGTTCAAATGGCACTTCCTTCATCAATTGTCTAAATTTGATAGAAACGTGATGCGACTCACCTGTTTGGTTGAAGAATGAAAATAAGGGAACAGATGCAAGCTCGTCATATTATTTGAATTATCTGAGTAAGGACATTACCGGTACAGTAGCAAGATTTGATGACTAAATTCAAAGAACCCGCTAATTTTACATTTGTTTCTTACCCCTACAAGGTGTTGGCATATTTGTATCGTAGCTCGTCTCCTCTCGAACGACATATGGATCCTATTTGTATAATAAATGCCGAAATCTCAGAGGAAAAGAATAGAATGACGGTTGAATAAGAAATATCGAAAAATGATTAGAGGAGAACCTACTCGGTAAAGAGTTGGTTAGAAGATTCGGATACATTGTTTATGGATGATTCAACACCAGGAAGAACACATACTTCACGAGACGATTCGTCTTCTACGATATCAATATGAATAACATCATTCCGCTGTCTCTTTGATGCTCTTTCAACAAGACTTAAGTCTTCAATGTTGTATGTGTGTTGGACATCATTGTTTGAATATCGAGCAATCGACGTAGTCGTTTGATGACTAGCGGATGTATCGAAATCATTTATACGAATCGAGTTCCTTTTGGATGCTTTTTGTTCAGCATATCTTTCTCTTCGCTTTCTACGGATCTTTTCCTTTTTCTCTTCTGGTAAATCTTTATACAGGATTCTCTTCGCATGTTGTTTTTCACGATCTTCAAAAAATAGTTTGCAAACTTAAATTTCACATAACTTCATATTTCCTGTTCGTAATTTTTTTTAAAAATTATTTATAGAATCTTACCACTATTCATTATGTTAATGAAGGAAATGATTGTTTCAAATGTTGGATACTGTTCTACACAAGCAAAGATGAAAGGAATAAGTCACAATTATTTCATACGCTCAATTAAATGAATAATGAAATGATAAAATACTATAAAATTGGAAACTAACAGAAGCATATTTCTATTTCACATACAAAAAATGGTGTACCAACTATTTGCCAAACTTAATTCCCTATTCCAAGCAACCATCAAGTATTTCTCTACTAATTATTTCAAAATAATTCTCTACTAATTTTTAATTTGGATGTTATGTTTTTTTTTTTTGGTTTTTTATTGTTAATTTTCAGGCGGGACATCAAATTAAATTGGGGAAGGGGGGAAGCCAACGACGGTGACTCCACCGTCGGTCAGCAGCGGAGTCGGCACCACCGTCGCGTGGTGGCGCCGGTGCAAGTGGGTGGAGGTGGCTTGGAGGGTTTCATTGTGCTGCCCGAGAGGTAATTGCATCGGGTTCCGGGTTTTCCGGTGATATTCTGGCCTCAACCACACTGCCCAAATTTTTTTATTTAATAATATGCTAACTTCCAGCCAATTGTGAAACTCAAAACCATTACCAATACCCACGGCCCAACACTTAGATCGCTACCCAGCCCAATCCAAAAAATTAAATACAAACAGTAGCATCTCATGCATTAAAGCATATAAGTCATGCCAAACATAACAATATCATATTTTTCGTGTGACATATTCTCATCTCATGCATTAATGTATATAAATCACGTAAATTCACATAAAACATGCAATTATAATTTAAACAAATTAATAGTGGGAAGTTTACCTCAATTTTCTCGAGTTCCGTGAAAATGAAGGGGATTGAAAACCTCAATCTCCTATTCGTCCGTACGTTTTGGCTAGCCAAAATAAAAAATAAGTTTGAATTAGTATTTCGAAATTTTAAAGTTTTAAAATGATAAGATAAAGTTTAGGGACTTAATTGAAAATTTATTGAAAATGGAAGTTGAAAAGTTTAACGACTGAAATAGACTTTTTCAAAATTTGTGGACTAAATGTGGGAAATAAGAACTTCAAGAAATGGTTTGTCTATAAAAGAAACTTTAGGACTGAAATAAATAATTAAAATAATAAAAATAAAGTTCAGGGGCTTCATTGAAAATTTATGAAACTGAAATTAAAAATTCAAGGACTAAAAGTAATATTGTTCTAAATTAGGGGACTAACTTAAGTAAAACAAAAACTTTTGGGACCGAAATCAAACAAATTTTCAAAATTGGGCTTCATGGGCAATTTTTCAGACAAAATTGAAATATACTCCCCTCTCTCTCTAATAATCGAACTAGAGAGGAGAGGAGAGGCGGAAGGCGATCTCCGGTTAGGGTTAGGGGATTTTCAGGTGGTATTACGGCTGGAAAACGGTCGGGAAAGGTGGGTAAGCTCATGGGTTCTCTTCTTTGTTGTTTATTGAAGCTGATTGGGGTGGATTTTGGGATGGGAAAGCCACCGTTTGCGATGGTGATCTGTAGCGGCGATATTGCTAGGCGCAGAGAGATTGGCATGCAAATTGCACTTGTAGCGGTCTAGATGACGACTGCAGCAACGCAGATCATGACTGCAATGATGCAGATCATGGTGATGATGAAGATCTTTTTTGGTTGTCGGATGGGTGTTGGTGGTTTCTATGTTTTAGTAGTTTTAGGGTGGTGATGGTGGTGGTGTTTTTTGGTGATGATGTTGACGGTTTGGTGTGGTGGTGGTGTCGTTGGTTGTTGTGTTTGATGATGATTTCAGAAATCTATTCAGAGAGGCCGTCTGTGAGAGCAATAACCGAGCAAGAGGTTGTAATGTATCGTAATAGGCTGGTGGTGGTTGCAATTCCAGAACCAGGGACATTACCTATGTAATTTCTGCTTAGTTTGGTTGGGATTGGAATTCTTCGACAGACATGGGACAATGCAAGGCAAAGAATTTGGGCATCCCTATTCGAGGTAGACTATTGTAAATCTTTCTTCTTCTCCATATGGTCAGACAGGTAATAAATTATTCAGTTTCAGCCTTAATTGCTTATTTTCGGGTAGTGAATTTTCAGTTTCTGTGTGATCATGGAATTCCAGCAGATTTCTACTTCATATTTTCGGGTATTGAATTTTCAGTTTCTATGATCATGGAATACCAGCAGACAGAAATGGGTACAAAGGGTGGATTAATTGCTAACATTCTTAATTTCACTTAAACTTAACAGAGAACATGAAATTCTGTTAACGAACACAAGAAATTCTGTTAAACACAACAAATTCTGTTAATCTCTGTTACATAGGCACTTTATAATATAGAGAGATATTGATAAGAGTAATAATGCTCATCATCATCATTAATATCAAATATTAGTTTAAATGGCAATTGTTTGACATTAAATAATATATTCATTTTATTGCAATGAAACAAGATTCATCTAATTGAACATAATAAGTTTGTCAATTTATACTGGTGCTCTAACACCTTTGATACTAGATGATATTATACTATTGATAAATACTACTTGATATAGTCATAAATACCTATCAAATTTAAGCATTTAACTAACTAAGAAAGTAATTGCAAGTTTATAAAATCCAATTTGCAAGCTTTCATGGGCTAGAGAAAGACTGAAGGAGTATATCGTTTGTATAAAAGGACGGCTCGAACAAGCCTATAGACAAAAAGCAAAATCATGATTTTGACTGTATGGTGATACGATGCCAATAGGATAAAATAATCTCGATCTCGTTAGACTCTTTCATTTAAAGGATTGCAAAGAAATTGTATAGGGATTGTTAGAAAATTTGTAAAATTTGTTTTCCACCCCACCTCTCTTGAAATCCCTCTTTGAATGAAGGTGAATTTTTATGCCTAATTTTGTGAGTAGAATCACGAATGCAAGGTCGTTTGAGCCCAATTTTTTAAAATTATTTTTCAGTCACACATTTTTTAAATAAAATAATTTTGTGCGTAACTGTTTTTTTTTACTTTTTAATTGTAAATTCTTCAAAAAAAATTTTTTATCAAAAAGTTGACTCTAACCAAGGGCTAAAGCCTAAAAGACTGAGCACCTACACATTAAATGAAATGAAAAGAAATCAACTATAATTCTTTTGTCGAACAACTACCCGTCAAATAAATTGAAAAGAGACCATCTCTAATTCTTTAGCTGAGAACCTACCAGTCAAATAATATTGAAATGAAATTATCTATACTTCTTTCATCAAAATAAAATTTTTAAAGAAATCATTTATAATTCTTTAGCCGAACACCTACTCGTCAAATAATTTTTTTTTTTTTTTAAAATCACATATATAACTTTTAGCCCGTCAATTAAAATTAAAAAGAAATCATCTGCAAGTCTTTAGCCGAATACCTACCCATCAAATTATATGGCGTGTTTGGTAAAAATTAAAATCGGATTAAAATTGAAAAATTAACAGTTATTATTGACTTTTATTAGATAAGTGAGACCCAATAACGACTAAATTTTCAATTTTAATTGAATTTTAAGATTAGCCAAACATGCTCATATTGAAAAAAAATCACCTCTTTAGCCGAATTTTTACCCATCAAATAAATTGAAAGGAAATTATACGTCAAATAAAAATGAAAATAATCGATCTATATCTCTCTAGCTTAACACATACCCACCAAATAAAATTAAAATGAAATAATATATATAACACTTTACTCGAAACTTACCCATTAAAAGCCTGTTTGAACTCCATTTATTTTTCTCTAAAATGCATTTTGAAACTGTATTTTGATAGAGAATATATGGTAACTTATTTTTAATTTTATGTGTAATATTATTTTATTGAAAAATATGTAATTGAAAAAAAAATATATTTTAAAAATAATGGGGACCAAACAATGGTTAAATAAAATTGAAAATAAGTCACCTATAAGTCTTTAGTCGAACGCATGCATTCAAAAGAAATCATATATAATTCTTTAACGGAACATCTTCCCATCGAATAAATTTTGATGAAAGAAATCATATGATTACTTGATCGGATGGATGGTAAAATATCGTGTAGATGTCCTACTTAGACTTTGTTTGGACTCTATTAAAATTATCAGGGAAGACGTACTTTAAAATAATAATTTTTTTGAAGAATGTATTATGAAAAATGAAGAATTTTTTTTAAATTTAAGTGTAATATTATTTTATAAACTTAATTTATATCTCTATAAATTGTTTATGGGTAGAAAAAAAAGAAGTTAAAAAAAGCAATTACCGACATGCGGTGCGCGAGCGATTACGAAAAGTGCAAAAGTGGGAAATTCAAATTGCGTTTGGATTCTGAACGTCGTCTCCATATCATAAATATATATAAAAGCAACCAAACGCACCATAAAAATGAAAAACATCTCTCGCCCTTCCTTTAATACCCTTCCTTCTTTCTCACTGTAGAACCTTACCCTCTACCCCACCTCCTTTTCTATACATACATACATACATACATACACACACTTTCATACTTCCATACGAATCGCTTCAGAATATCGGTTTTGATTTTTCTTCCGATTGCTATTTCGTTTTTTAATTTAAAGATTAATTAGACAGGTATTTATGTTCTGTATATATGGTTTGGTTCTGATTTGGTAGATTTCTGCTTGTCTTTGAATCTTCGAGACGGTTATCGATTGAGTTTTTATTCTTTGTTAATCACCCAGAGTATTGGATTGTGCGATTAGGGTTTATATGTCGTTAGTTTTCCCCTTTTCTTATTTTAAGGGCTGAAGAAATTGACCTTGCGTTAATCTGATTTTTTTCCTTACAGTTGGTATTTTTTTTCAAGAAAATATAATTTTGAGCTCGTGGCCTAGCTATTTAGATAGGATAATCTGTATGGATTATTTTTTAGTTGATATATGAATTTTTTTCATGAAGAAATCTGATTTAATGTTTGTATTGCTCTCGGTTTGAGATTTGAGAACATAGAATTTTGATTTTAGCACTAAGTTTTAATTGTTCTGCAATAATTTATCATAAATGAAGTAACTTTTCTTTTGGTGCCGATCCTTATTTTTCCTGGATTATTATTATATTTACTAAGTTTTGGACATTAAGTTCCTTTCAATTAGTTACGGATGACCAAATCTAGCTTATTTTTAATTGTATTTTTCACTTAATTTTATGTTTGTTTGTTTCAAGCCAATGGGAAATCAGTGTGTGGATTTCTTTTGGCTACTTGTGCTGCAAACGGATGTTGCTTCAACGTCCTATGCTCCCCAGCGGTTTGGGTTTGTTTTAAGAAGATAATACTGTGGGTGTAATTTCCAAACAGTTTGCTGCATCTGGATCGTTTTAATACAGCATTTTTCCTCTTCACACCAAACATGATAAATGAAAATTGCATTACTGCAGTATTTTATTAACCGATTCTTCATACTGATAATGTGTGTTTGAAAGTTGTGGCAGAAAATTGAACTTGCAATGCTGAACTTGGCTTACATTATAAATTTTCTAGTTGAGCTTGGACTTATAAAGTAATGTGAAATTCTTGAGATGCTATCAAGCTTTTTTAATGAAAGCCGTGGTTCTTTTTTTATGCTATATATCTTAAGGTTAGGGGTCTGATGTGGAAAATTTATAGCGTCAATATCATTTGGCATTTCAACCACTCTCAAAACATTTTTTGGGCCAGTAACAAGAGGGTTGTGAGGGGAAAATATGCATCATGTTTATTATTATATTGTCGGATTCAAATTTTTGCTTAACAATTCGAGACACGTTATGGGTATATTTATCATTTGGAAAAGGTAGCTTGGCATGCATGGTGCATAGGAGATTTGACTTCTTGCAATATGTTACAGCATGAGCACCCAGGAGCGAGTTACAAGGTATACCAGGGGTCGGAGGAGGAAGCCAATGTTAAATGTTGATCTTAATGCTGCACCGCCATGTGAAATCCGGAGTCAGGATGGGATATCAACTCGTGCTAGGTCCCGGGATGAGCAAGCTGGCCAACAAGGAGACGCTCTACCTGCACCAATTGATCTTGAGGCATATGAGGATGATGTGATTATATCTTCCCCAAGGGCATTTGCTGAGGTATAATATCTTCTATTATTTTTTTCCTTTTAAGATATGCTGAATTGTGTACATTGTTTTTGTCGCTACGGTCTCATCACTGTATGAAATGTTTTTTGCTTCAGGCTAAAAATAATTCTACAAGGAATCATGGAAGGACCGTTGTGATTGACCTAGAATCTGGTACTTAATTTCTCTCTTCTACGTTTAGGACTTTTTCTTATTCCAATATAGTGTTTACCCGGTAGCTATTTTCTTTAAATATCTGCTATTCAGACCGTAATTAGATGTTTATGAATCAGTACTTGTGTGAGATAGATTATATTGTTCATGTTACCTTGGTCCCTATGTTACTTGTCGACGGTGGCAGTGGGGATATGTTGAAGACATTGTTGGAGAGGCCTTGGACATGCCATTGATATATCATGCATAAAGAAGAGAGGATGCAGCTGAAGGAGATTATCACCCTGTGGTGATATAAGAAAAACAGAGAGGAAGAAAATGACAATTGGTTTACCGCTGCTGTGCTTGAGAGAGAGGAGACAGTTCTAGTTTCCGAAGTTTACTTTTGGATCTTTAACAGGGTGCTGCCTTCATGGAACAAAACCTCATCGTCCACACTCTATTAATAAAAGACCAAACTCAAGTTTATTTAGGATTTACTGCCATCAGATGCACAACAAGAAACATTACAACTGTCATTTTACCTATAAAAAAAATACTCCCCGTCCAAAACTTTACATATTTCCCAAAAAACTTCAACTTATTATTTACTCTGATTTTCTATTTTCTACGTAAATTAATGTTTTATGAAATAAACCCAGCAGATTTTTAACTAACGATAAATATTATTTGTTTCACTAACACGAAGCGCATAACACATGTACAGATGTACTAGTATATCTGTTGTGTACCCCCACCTGTCTTCAGCTCCTTATTGCTGAATAAATTCTTCTAAAATTGGTACTTGTGTCCAATTCATAGGCACAGGCCACACTTGACATTCACCTCCCATGTAACAGAGGCCCCTGGGGAAGGTGAAAAGTTAATTTGAGTATGAAGCATAAACATAGACTTTCCTTGATGATAGAGTTGACTCCAAGTAAGTAGGAGAATGTACGAAAAGATGGAAATCTGTTGATGACTTTTGACCCTATTTAGTGAGATTACAAATTCATTCTTCGACATCCGGTGCTAACAAAAGCATGGAATGCTGCTTAATAGTTGATTAATGAATTTTGCTTGAACCTATTCTCTCAAAAGTTGCTTGAGAATGAGTTGTGGCTTTAATTTATCATCATTTAATTAGTTGTTTCAAGTACTATTCCCTCTATTAGCCTTTATTGTCCTGGAGTGTTCATAATTTTTTATACAATTGTCTGGTTGAGTAATTTCACTATATTGGTGCCAATTCTGTAAAGAAAAAGATGAAAAATTTTACATGGCGTTGATAGGTATATTAACTCTCAATTATGTAAGGTTAAGTTTTTCATTTCATTGTGTCACCTTTTGCCTGGTTTATGCTAAAAACTCTTTAATTTGACATCTTCTAGGTAGTCTCTAGTTGTAAACTTCTGTTGTTTATGAACTCAATTTGTCTGGTCTATTTCCATCTTTGTTCTGATGTACTGCCTTCGGCTTATATGATAGTGAATTATCTTTCTTCCTTCTGCTTTTCTTCTCTGGGAGATTGCAGATTGACTTCATTTATATTATTGCAGAAGAAAGGTCATCTCGTAACAAGCGCAGAAGAGTTTCTACAAACCAAACAATCATAAATTGTGACATGTATGTCAATCTGGAAGGAAACAGCAATGCCATGGTAATGAATTATTTCGACAAAATGAACATTCTTTTGCTGTTTTACTGGTTTAAAATGGTTTCATATTTCATGATGATTTTGTGATTTTGCTTTAGTTTTCTACACGATTTTTTTTTCTCAATTCTAAATGAGTATTTTTCTCTTCCTTTTTTTACAATCAAATCTTGCTTGACTATTTCTTAGCTTTTGTGTGGACATTGATTTTTTGGTTCAAATTATTATTATTATTATTATTATTATTATTATTATTTGACATATAAATTGGATGTCCAGTTAAAGATGGCGATACTTTATATGTAATCTGATGGTTCCTCTATGAATAAAAGGAAATTTACATGTTTTGCAAACTATTGTGGGTTTGATTAATAGATTTTTGGGTGATTATCCTTTGGTTTAACAGCCACCTTAACTTTTTAATTCAAATTTACGTCGACATTTGACAGCAGTTGAGTTTTATGTTTAAGCACTGGATCCGAACTGAAAGGATGTGCTTTAAGAATTAAGATGATCTTTTTCTTTTGTATAACCTTGCACATTTGTGCAAGCTAAGCAATGAATTTGAAAAGCCATATGGAGCTGCAGCTGGGATGCTATCATAGCTGTTTAGTATGAATTCTGCTAGTTCATATATCATGTTTTGCATTATGCATTCTTCCCTGACATTTTATGCTATCTTTAACTCTTCATGTGACTTGGGGCTTTTTTAGATTCTTTTCAACTTATTGGTCATTGCCGAGCTCTGTTTCTTTGGTTTGGTTGCCATGAGTGTATTTTAGTTTGTCCCCTTCTTTGGAAGTTTCAGATGTTGGTATTACAATCTAAGGTAGGCTAACGGTTACCTTATACATTTCAGAAAAACACGCCACGGAGTTTGGTGGCTTCACCGCCAATTCCACCGCCTCCAAAGGAACCTAAATTCAGCTGTCCAGTTTGCATGGGCCCATTAGTCGAGGAGGTATCAACCAAGTGTGGTCATATTTTCTGTAAGGCTTGCATCAAGCCTGCCATAGCTGCTCAGAGTAAATGTCCTACCTGTAGAAGGAAAATAACTATGAAAGACACATTCAGGATCTATCTTCCTGCTACAACTAGTGCTTGAGGTGCATCTCTCTCTCTATTTATCCGTGTTCATAAGCACTTGCGGAAACATGCTTCTTTGGGGACATGATATGTAGAGTAATGTGAGCTTACTACTTGACTAATTCATGCATCTTTTAGGGTTTGTTGAGTGAAAAGCATGATTAGATAATGAACTGTTTAGGAGGGCATTTCTGTGGATGTGGGAACAATTCTTTTTGATTTCATTATAAATTTATCTCTATAGTTGAAGAGTATTATTTTTGTCTAGGTAGTAATGCTACAATGTAGAGCTCAATATAACGATTTAGCATCAAGAGGATTTCTAGAGTTTTGTAATTAGTGTTAGTGTCAAGGTGATTGAGATAATATGGTTTTAAGGGATTTTCCCTTGGACCTGATTAAAAGAGTTTTAGTTTCCTTAATGAAAGAAATTAAACAATTATGAGACATACGAATTAGATGGCAAGAGATTTGATTACTGATTAGGTATTACAATGTGTGTATTGGTTGGCCAATACTCTTTCTGTCTGGAACTTCTAGTCATAGATGGAACAGAAATGGATTTGAACCTTTCTAAGATAGTGGGAAATGGGAATTGTAACTACGGTATTGGAGTTTGTGTATTGAAGTATTTCAGTCATCTGTATTCAGCCTGCAAGTAGGAGGCCAATCTGTAGATTGCGTCTCACACAACAAGGCAGAATCAGTTCCTAATATTGGAAGGAGTCAGCAGAGTCTTGCTGATGGTTGTTGCTGCAGAGACAACTCAAAACTTTTGCGATTATGGAGGGTGCACAGAGCAGTAAAGAACTCAGCAATGTAAATGGTGCAATTGAGAGATCAGATCATAATCAAGGAGCATATATATGCTGTTCAGATGGACATGGGTATGGTAGTAAGATATTTAGAAGGTTGGATTCTTGGGTTTTCAGGGGAGGCAACCAAGCAAGAGACAACGGTTGGTCATGAATTACAGGAGCAGCAAAGATACTGAACTTGAAAGTCAAGTTTGGGATTGAGACAGAACAGGAGCTCAAAAGATTTGATAGTCAATTTATTGTAAAGGGAGCTCTAGGAGGGAAAGGAAATGGACCTCACAATCAACTTAGATGATTTTTTTATGAGTTGTCTTTGTTTGCCGCTCATTTGTTATACGAGGGTGAAACTTCTGATATGTTGGACTGGTTTATTTATTTTTGCTTGTTCATATTTGGGCTGACTCAAATTTGTCTACTGGGTTTTGCCCATTGGCCACCGTGTCATAACTCTTTATATATATGAAAAGAAATATGTAGAGTATATGTTCATATATATAAATTAGTATGTAAACATGACAAGATATTATTGGGGTAAATGATGATTATATTATTCACTAACTAACAATGTAAAATAATGTGTACTATTGTTCTCCAATGCGTCACTATTAAATTCAGTATTACAAGTTCGTCGGAAGTCAGGACCATATATCTTGTTTTACTTATTGCACTTACATTTGCATATTTGGGATTGAAGAGCCCCTTGGTATTGATATCATTTTCGGCAGTGCTGTTACTTTATCCCTGATGCATTTTAGTCAACTAGCAGATAAAAGCTAGTTCCTGCCTTATTACCCTTGATGTCCATAATTTGACTATCTTTGATCGCTGAGGTGGTCCAACATACTCTCCACCCTCTTTTGGGACTTGCAACTTATCAACATCATGTTTTCCACTCACTAGGAGATAGTGGTTCCATTTCATCCTTATCAGTGACTACATAACTGAAATATATAATGTGTTAAGAAAGATTGATCTGTTGGCATTAATTTTGGAATCCAATGACAAAAGTCAATTTGTCGAAGAGGACTCTCGTTTGTTTTGCGACAAAGAAATTTGGGAATCTTCTGAGGGGTTTTCTAACTGCAACGTAAACTAATTTTAGCTGACGAACTCCTGACACTATTTAAGCGTCTCTGACAGTCATTATTATTTGATCCTGATGTAAATATTTTAGAGTTCCAAGATTTTAGTGAGCGGACTAAAAATGTGACCTTATAATTTACTGATGTTCTTATAGCTAATTTGTCGTTGGTCTCTCCTTTAAATAGGTTTGTTCTCTGGAAGCTGTTTCATCTTTTACTGGGAGCGAAGCTGGGATGTTCATATCGGGGAGATTACTTTGGATTGTTTTAAAAGGTTGCTGGCAATTGGAGAAATGGTGGATCTTGGGTGTCTTTTTGGGAATTATAGGCATTAGTTTGCTGAGAGTTCTTGAATGGTTGTTATGTTTACTTCATAAAAATATTGAATTTTTTTTTCTCGGAAAATTATGAAGAAAAGAAAAAAACAGAAATATATGGTTTTGTGTCTTATATGGAGGAGATTCGTTAGTGGTAAAATTATTATTGTGATGGAGTGACTTGTTCTCATTTTTATTTTTGTTTGTTTGCGAGCATCTATGGTCATGTTTTGGAGAATGACAACCATCATGTTACATTCAGAAGGCTGAATGAACTGCCCTAAGATTTCCCTGACGTGCAAACGTAATGCAAAAGTGGACAATAGATATTTGGTCCACTCACGTCAACTCAAGCAAGTTTTGGCGAGTTTTGATTGGGGGATCAGTGAGAGAAGGTGATCGTGATGGATGTTCTACGGTGCGAGACAAAAGTGTAGCACTGGAGATGGTGATTAGGATGATTGTGTTAACAAACAATAATTGACAAAGCGTAAATAACTTTTAAGATCAAACCGATTAATATGGAACAGAGAGGTTTTTTGAGTGTTTCTTTGTATATTAGAATTGGTACTCATCTGACATTCAATCATCCAATCCCTTACAATTTTTAGAGACCACCTATTTATAGTATTTTGGTTGACGTGGTGTTTGTTGGATTAGAACCACGTGACTTTATCTCATTGACTAAGACCTCACATCACTACATCTATCATACAATAAATACATCGACACTGGATCAGACGCCCTATACAGTAGGTTGACACACTTGGCATTTTTTATTACAAACGTTGGAGACTTGGAGGTGTCCATCAGTGTAGTCTTGATTTTGATGAATATCATAGAAGATTGGAAGGTTTGAAGCATCAAGTTCTTGCAATTAAAAGATTGGAAGTTCATGATCCAAAAAGCTGAAAGTTCGTGATTCAAATTCAGTTCTAGAATTGATCATTGAATTTAGGTAAAAATTTGAATCTCTAATTCTTGTTATAACATACACGTGAACATCTAAACTATCTTGTTTATTGAATTAAATAAATTTTTTTAATTTCTAGATAATTCCGCTTCCCCATTTCAACACAGTCGATATATTCAAGTTCTGATACATTGTTTCATCTCTTTCTAATCGAATGATTACTTTACCAATTCTCCCTCTTAATTGACCAAGAATTATTTTTCTCAATTGAGATTAAAGGTTTACTTTCTACCAACAAACAAAAAAAATGGCAACGGAAGCAGGCCGCCCTCCCTGTTGCATTTCCGTCTCATTGGGATTCTTTTGAAGTCGAGATGGAGCAAGGATTAAAATATCATCATTTAATTTTAATTATTCATATACGATTTACATTGTAGAATATAAAATATGAAAGTAATAGTCGAGGTAATTTTTCCTGATGGGATAAGAAACCTCCACCTCATTTGAGAGCGGGTAATTTGCAACTCTACACCTGGGTCCCAATTTTTATGGGGCCCAGGGAAAACCTAGTCAATCTACGACAGCCCAGCTAGTACTTAATAATTGAACTTTAACATGTATCTTATTGGTTAGTCAACTATTCTCCGCGTAATCCATCCATCACTCTTCTTACCACCGCTAGTCCAACTAAACAAAATTCACGCATGGTTTACGAACTACCAACGTGACCAAATTTTATAGTTAACCATTGTCAAGTTAGGATGTTGCATTTTCGGAATTCTACAATTCCAAGCCACTAAGGGCTTGTTTGATCTCCATTTTTCGTAGAAAAAAATTTGTAATAGTGACTTTTTTGGAGAATGTACAGTTAAAAAGTATAACGTTTTGATTTACGTGTAAAATTATTTCATTGAGAGAATGCGTGGTTAAAAACGAATTTTTAAAGAATGGAGATCAAACAAGGTTAAGCCCATGTTTGGTACACATTAAAATTTTCATTCTCATTCTTCTACTCACACATTTTTCAATAAAATAATATTTTACATCACATCAATAACTTTTTCTTCTTTTTAACCACAAGAATTATGTTAGGGGTACATAACTCCTAACATAATGTTTAACATAATGGACAAGTGGTGTCCTTCCATTGGAGGGGCGCCTGGGCCCACAAACATAATGGACAAGTGGTGTCCTTCCATTGGAGGGGCGCCTGGGCCCCGCCTGTGGGCCCAGGCGCCCCTCCAATGGAAGGACACCACTTGTCCCTTATGTTAAATATTATGTCACTTGCTATGTACCCATAGCAAGACTATTAACCACAAATTCTCCATCAATCTATTATTTCAGAATACATTCTTTCAAAATAATGTGGCTCAAACACACCCTAAGTCTTCATTTTGATGGGTTAAAATTGCATTTCGGAACTTGCTGCTTGGCAATGATTAACTGTAAAATTTGGCCACATAGGAATTCTGTACGCCACATGTAAATTTTTCGTCGGGTTGAATTAGCAGCGTTGAGATGAGTGATGGATAGTTAACACGGAGAATAGTTGAGGGACCCATGAGATACATTTTAAAGTACAGTTATTACGTAGTAGCTCAGGTTAAATTTCAATGATTATTCAATAATTAACTCGATCCTAATAGGGCCCTTGGGAAAAGGAGCTTGACTTTTTTTTAAAAATTATTTTATGTTTAAATATATTCACACCATATTTTTAATGACTATACTACATTTTAATTGTATGAAATGTTCATAATCTTTATACATTATCACATTATGTCTCAAATTTTTTAATCGTATTCTTATTTTCACATCAACATAAATTGTTCATGATTATGATTTTTCTTTAAAGAAATTTTTTGATATAGAATAAAAGACTCATTTGCCCATTATATTTTTGAAAAAAAAATAATACTTTATAAATGCGATTAAATATTTAACCCTTATTTTAAAGTATATTAACAATATTTTCTAAATGAAAATCATAATTAAAAACAAGATTTTCTCATCAATGAAATGTTAAAAATAAAAATAAGATGAAGAAAAAATTTAATAGCCTGGTTGAGCCTATTTTTTGTCTAGAATGTATTTTAAAATAGTAGATTGATGAAGAATGCGTGGTTAAAAAAATAAGAAAAAGTTTTATGTTTACGTGTAATATGATTTTATTGAAAAATTGTTTGTGAGGATCACTGTCACTGAAAAATGATAGATGAGGAGCTTAATGACAAGAAAAATATTGTTGAGGTTGAAAGTGAAAATGTCACTGTAGGTTGGGACTGTATCTGCAATTTACTCATTTCGATTAGCCCTAATTTTCATTAACCAACAAAACCTTCACTTTTTGAGGATAATAATGCCTTCTATAAAATCCAGCAAACTCAAATCTAGGTTGGATTGAACGAACTGAAAGAAATAGATACACTCATAACAGAAAGGTAAATTTTATTGTTATGTAATCGGATTTTCAGTTTTGCTTATTCATATGATATGTGCATTTGCTTCTTGTTTATTTTATTTCACTCATGGGAATGATATTTTTATTTATTCATTTATTTTAATTGTTTTGAATAGATTTCGTTTCTTTTAGTGTCGAAATCTGTGAATATATATAGATGTAGTTTTTGTTGTGGGTCGACGCTGAATTGAATTCAATTATTGTCATGTTCAATTCCATATTATGCATAAATTATTTGTTTTTTCTTGTCTTGTTGTTCAGTTGCGTGTGATTCTGGTCCTTGATAAGTGCCCAATCACAATTTTTTCCTTCCAGTATACATACACGTTCTTATTATAAATGCCTAATTTAAATGAATTTGAACTGCCGTATGATGTTTGGGACATTGCGCAAGGGCTTTGAGTTCCATCTGGGCACTGAAATAATAAACATACGTATCCCTTCTGATGGCAGTATAATTGACCATGAGCTAGGGGCAAGTATGATTCATGTGCCCTTTGTGAGTCCCTCTGTTTTTGTATTCATCCCCGGAATGGTGAGGTTGAATGGCTTATGCGTTCTTGGATTTTATTGCTTCAGCTGCATTTTTTCTTGTTAAGAATGTGTTGGTCAAAGTCGCTTTGTGTCATGTCAATAGTAAGTGTTACAGATCTGCTTCGTCTTAGTGTTTGTTGCATATGTAGGAGTTGGTGACTATTGACTGTTAGATTATTTCACTTTTCATTACCGATTAGCATTTTGTTGACCTTTCTTCTTCTTTTGCCCAAGACTCTTGAATTCTTGAGGCTCAATTGACAGTGTAAGTACAGGGTTTTGCAAGTTTCTTGGGGTTTCCAGTGTTATACTACTCACAAAGTGTCTCATGTGTCGTTCTACTCTGTTGGTTTGTGGTAGTATTGGGTTTTATTTTTTGTTGTTCTCTCAACTTCTCTGATTTATGCTCGTTATTGTATTCTTTGGTTACTTAATATACTTCCTTGGGTTGTATCTAATCTATTGTAAAAAAGTTTATTGGTAAAATTAATTAAAATATGCATGTTGATTTAAAATTGACATATTGATGTCTTGATAATGAAAAGGCCTTTCATCTTTATGTTACAATGTATTGTGTTTAAAGTAGTTCATATTTGGTCCTAGAAAGGGTTGTTTTAATTCTTCTAACAAATCTTAACAAGTTCTATTGTAAATATTTATCTCTACTTAAATGAATTTCCGAAATGCTGGGTCTTTTCCCACTATTTATGTAATTTGATCCTGCATTTTGTGCACTTTAAATACATTTCAAACCTCGATATTATGAATTCATTCATAATGCTGATGATTTTGCACCTTGCCATATGATATTTGTGTTTTGTGCAAGGGCTTTGAGTTCAATTGACATTTTAGTTGAGAATGGGTAGGTGAAATGGTTTTGTGATATCGCCCATCTGGTGACATCGAAGTTCCTTTATTTTCATCCGTTTTTGCCTAGATAAAGTCTTTTTTTTTAGCTCTCAACTTTTGTGTTACTAATTGTTTTATGTGGTGGCTCTAAACAAAAATAGGATGTTAACTGTTTTTTAGGATGTATCGAATGTGTTCAACCCCTCTTCTATCATTTGACTTTTCCCATCAATTAAGTTTTTCATTTTCTCTATTTTATGCTCTCTATTGTTCTATTGTTGTTAATTTGCATGTCCTTATTACACTGTAATTACATTTTAGCCCGCAGCATATATAATATTGGTTCAGCATACTGGTGAATTAGAAATGTGCCAAATAATGTTTGGGGATGCTGTAGAAGGGCGTTGACTTCAGTTAAAAATATATACTGTCTGATGACAATACATATATTTGCTTCTAACTGTGCATCCCCAACACCAATCAATCCTTTTTTCCTTTTATAAGATTAATTTAGGCAGCTCTCTTTCTCTCTCTAAACTGGAAAATGGATTTATTTGTCTTTGTTCATTGTCTATCTTCCACAAATTTAGATTTGAATACTGTACAATATTTATAATGGAATAATTCATTATTTAATACTTCGATCATAGTTTTTTCTCATATGCTATAAGCCTTTTTTACACAAGGTAGGTGGTGCTGTTTAAACAGATTTTGAAGCCTGAGGCCAGTTTTACAACTTCAAACTTGAGAATTGTTTCATGTTGGGTTCTTTAATTTACAGATGCTTTTTTGAGAAATGGAATAGGTTTCATATTAGGGGTATTGAGGTGAATAACGAAACAAAAGCAATAGGATTCATTGTGATTTAGATTTGAAGTGATAATTAATGCATGTAGCTTTTTGTGAAGATAAGAATTTGTTATCTTCATTTGATTTTAGGAAAATGATGCATTAAATTTGAAATGTCCTCATTGGTCTCTACAAATCCCCGCCTTTTTTTTCTGTCGAGGCGTTTATGCATGCGTGTGGCCAATTGCGTTATTGATGGACATTTGAACATGCTTGCTGCAGCGTCAAAAAAGGAGAAATTTACCTTACTTCAGGATAAAATTGAGGTGAAGAAAGCTTCTTCTGGTGCCAGATGAAATGAAGCATATTGTGAAGATTATGGCATTGCTGGTGGCTCTATCGGCCCTCTGGATTAGCCTATTGCAGATATCAGTGATCCCAGATAGTTATACTTGGTTGGTGAGCTTCCCACTTGTTCTTTTAATTGGTCTATTCGCTTAACCTTGATTCCGTACCCTCACTGACTGTTGCTTTTGGGCTGCTGCCTACTTGTCTTCTCTCTCTCAGCTGCCTCTCTACTTTATTGTAACGCTTGGTTGCTATGGCCTATTTATGGTTGGAATTGGTCTGATGCAATTTCCAACTTGCCCACAAGAGGCAATCCTGTTGCAACAGGTACCTATCACATTTTTATCTTAAATTCTTTCTAAATCTTTTACTATATGTTGATTATGATGGGTCGAGAGAACGATTCATTTGCTTTTGGTGGTGAGGGTGAGGAAAAACCTTCATTAGCAAAAGCCAAAAGTTCGATGCCCGTTGCCTGCTCCCCCAACTCCACCTAGAGTAGTTTGAATATATTTAACTGTTCATTTAACTTTGTAGGATATTACTGAAGCCAAGGATTTCCTGAAGACAAAAGGGGTAGATGTTGGTTCAGATTGATTTGATACATTGATCTCATATAGTGCAAGGGAAGATTAGTGATGGTGCTTATTGGTATTCACAGCGAAAGAATTTCCTTGATTGAGCATTCAACAGGGTGATTTGACTCGAGAAAATAGTGTACGAGTTCTTTTACTCACAATCTTGAACTCTGAGATATATTGTTTCACTTTCTTGTAATGGAGAAGCAAAGTTGTATCGAGGCTTGTACATTTGGTACAAATTGATCAATTAACTGCCTTGGTTTTTTAGATAAGGTTCGGTACTTTATTCAACTAAGTTTCTTCTCTATCAAGTCGAGCTCATTTTCGAGTTTTGGCCGTACATTGCATGGTTTAGTTAGATAAAATTACTATTATGTCCATTATTTCTTGGGGGATTTTTTATGACGTGAAATCTTTTGGGTGGAGTGGAGCATTTGGATGTTTCTTTCAACATTTTGGAGGGAATTTGGCAATGTTGACCTGGGCAAAGTGTGCTAAGGGTTTGGAGAATTGGTTGGACTCCTCTCTCATGTGTGGACATAATTTTTCAATTTGTTGATTTGGATGTCACCCGTCTTCGGTTTACCTAAAAAGAGCGATAAAATTTGAAGTAAAGTCAAGAGTCAATTTTAACCACACATTAATGGGATCCACAACTTTTATCAATTTTTCAATCACAAATTTTATCATTTTTTATCGAGATATCCTTAAAAATTGTTTTTTAACTAAACAAAATAGGGGCTAAATAAACCATTGAAACAGGATCCATAGCTCAATAGATTATAGATGAATCAAGAATTCCACAGAAAAATTATCAAATACTTAGATGCAGTGTGTGCGCTAAAATCCTAAACACATTTCTCGAGCTAATGCTTCAGTCTAGTCGATTAGGTTCTTCAACGTTCGCGCAATCTTCATCAAGTGCCCCACATTTTTGCTTTTTTCTACTGCATGATTCCCAGTACTTGATTTCAAGAAACAAAGATCATCGACACAAGAAGTTCCATTTCTCTCCAGAGACTTGTAAAGATCAGTAAACAAATCAATAATCATAGGCTGATCCTTAATACCATCAAATTCCTGTGTAAATTTAACCAGAATTGAATCAGCCCTTTTTCTGAAGTGTTCCTTAACAAAATCTTCGAAGTTGTTGGGAGGTTCCTGCAGCACTCTAATCATGATTCCACAAGTTAACTGGAAAGCTTTCTTGACGTATTTTGACGGTTCTGATTCGTCGATCGAGTAGGGTTTTGCACACTTGATCACCCCTTGAATTGCATATAGCACATGAAGAATAGTACTGTTTAGGGTTCCATTATGTTCTTGTACATGCACATAATGTTGGATTTAATTTCTAATTATGTGGGCTATATAGTTAATTACAATTATATTGGGCTATCTAAATTAATGGGCCGGACCAGTGATCTAACTATTTGGGTAACTATTGGGCCCTAGAAACATCTAAATTGGTATGGGCTTTGCAATGTGTAGAGACAAGGCTTTAGTCCAATTAGGGTTGATGGAAACCTAATTGACTAAAATATAAAGAAATCTTATGTGGTTATGGTCCCCAAGCCAAATCACAAATCTATTCATGTATTTTCTGCTGCATCCATCTCAGAGGGAAACCAATTGGATACTAAGGAAATTTGGCTGTGGAAGATCTAACCATGTTGCAGACAACACCAATGGATTCAGATAATTATTTTAAGTTTATTTGTTTGGTGAATTAACATGATTGATCTTGGAAACTAAAGAATTACAGATTTTGGGTCTAACACATAATTCATGTATTATACGTCGATATCGATTCTTTAAAATGCTTAGACGAACTTTTCCTTTGGGACGAAGATTCGGGTTCAAATCAAAACCATAAGAATGATAATAAATTTTTGGAGGATGAAAGGGATAATTTCTAGAAAAAAATATGTCAAAAAAGAATAAGCCATAGTGATGTCGAGTATTAGGTGGACTTATTATGGCAATCCTCATACGATCAAACCTGGATTCATAACCTCTAACAAAAATAGAATTTGGGAGTTTTTCCTTCAACAAATTCCATTCTTGCTTAATCTTTTGCCCTAGTGCATGAACCCTACTTGAATCTTTCTGGTGCTTGAAGAAATGATGATCGTCTGGTGGTTCGCGAATTATATCAAAGTTCTTGAAAGAATTGAATCCCGTTTCAAATTCTTCAGTCTCCACTGCAAAATTTCCTGTCTCTGAGCTATCCATGGTGCTGAACAGATTGAATTCATCCCCATCTTCAATCTCCCTGGAAAATATTTCTGTTTTCTTATCTATCAACTTCGTCATCAATATATCCGTAAAATTTTCTTGTTTCTGAACTTCCCTGTTTATGATAAAGATCTCGTCGTCAATTTCTACTGAATCTGTAGCATCCATGCAATTAAAGTTCGCTTCTTCAATTCCTTGAATCGAATATCTTGTTTCTGGGCTTTTAGTGTTCATGATATCCATGCTGATTAAAGTGACCCTGACAGCTTTTCCAGAATATCAACTGCATGGAAAGTAAAGCACTGGATAACATAATAAGGGATTGGGTAAATTATAGTGTAGATCCCCAACCTTTTCAACAAATATTAGTTTCGTCCCAACATTTGATTTTGTACTCCAAACATCCCCAACAATTAGCAGAAATCAACCAGAGACTCGTTAGATTTTCATCTATTAATCCATTTTTTGATTTAGAAATTTAAAAGGGCAAAATAATCTTTCTACCTTTAGCTGAAATATTTTTAAAAATAGCAATTTAATAAGGGTGATTGGATTCACACCAAATTTTTTAATAAATAAACTACATTTTAATTACATTGAAGGTCATTAACCTTTATTCATTATCACACCTACATGCTTTAATTTTTTCTTCATCGCATTCTTGTTTTTAACATTTTATTAATATTAATGAGAGAATTGTCCTTAATAACGATTTTCATTCAAAAATATTGTTAACATGCTTTAAAATGAGGGTCAAATATTTAATCGCATTTTTGCTTTATTATTATTATTGTTGTTGTTGAAACTTAACTTGTATTTGATGGAATTCATATATCAAAATTGCCTCAAAGAATTCAATTCAACCTTACGAAATCAACTAATTCAAACTCTAAAGTCTCCTTGCCAGATGTCAAATATAAAATTTTCTTTTGAGATTGTACATCCATATTGCCAAAGAAGTGCACCTTTGTTGAAGGAAATGTCAAAATATTTTTATTTGAAGTTGAAGGAATTGCAGGGAAACCCACACACATCTTAACAAAGAACAAGGAATTCTGGGATGTGCAATGTGGGACCAGATATTGTTGTCATGAAGATATTCTTAAGGCAGGGAAGAATTTTCAGTGGTAGGTAATGCATTTTACATATACAGTAAAAGAGACGCGTGAAAATGAAAATTTGCAGTTACTTTTCCTTTTTTTTTTTCTGCAATTAGAAATGACTTTTTCACTGTGATTCTGAATGTTCATCCCCCGTTAATGGTGGTGGCAGTGGTGGTGGTTGGGTGGAGGTGCTGAGAACGGGGCTTCAAGTGATCACGATACCAAGGTGTGAGAATAGACTCACTAAACCGAATCTGATAATCCACTATCTATCAGAAAATGTCGCGTCATCTGCCCTAATAGGGGCTCTTATATACTAAGAAACGAATGAAAATGAGCGGTTGAATGGATAAACACAATTGTCAAGCTAAATATATATCAGTGGGGAAAAATCAAGTGATTAAAGGGTCATCTTCGGATGCTGAGAAACCATTACGTCCTTGGTCACCATCCCAGTCATTGTTCTGAGGTTTTCCGCGTAAGCCTGGCCCTGTTCTTCTTTGGCTTTCTGCAGATTCAAATATCACGATCAAAGGTTGAAATACCTAGAAATAATGAAAGAAAATATGTCTATGAGCTTACTCTTGCTAGTAATTGCTGAACGAGTTATGGCTAAAAATTCTTCCCACTTAAATTTCATAAGTTCTTGCTTTTCCTCCTCTGATAGTTCAAAGTTGGGCTCCCTCCCACACATGAATGCAGCCCTGAAAATGTGAAAATGTCATCTTGAGATCCGGTTTCTAATTTTACTTTATTATATGAAGACTTTAAAATTTGTACGCCAAGCACATAATCGTTCTTGCTAAAACATAGAGAAAATGAAGACCTTAACAACAATTGGACAAAACAGTAGTTAACTGAAGCAAAACATTATTTAAGCAGTGTCACAGTACGAGAGAACAAAACTGGTAATATGCATTTAAAACGCGGTAATCATCCTAATATTATTGTTAAAATTGTCATAAGAGATCATCGGTTGTGAGGGAACCAAGATTTCAGGTTTGCGAAAAGGAAGAGAAATTGTTGTTTCTGTAACAATAACCAGTAAGATAACTTCTACTGTCAGAAATAATACCTGTCATACAATCGGGCAGCCTCTTCTTGAGAGCCAACAGTTCCCAGGTGGATTTGTTTCTTGTCAACTTTAATTGCAGCTTGCCATTTCATGTTCTTGAAATAGACCCCTCTCATGATGCATTGTTCTTGGTTTTCAACATGCTTCCTCCTGTGTCGCTTTCTGCGTTTGAACTCTGAAATAATGGTAAGGAGTGAGTGAGATCAACAGAAAAGCCAGTAAAGATATAAATATATAAAGGTAATCTTTTACGACACCTTCACTGATAAGTATTTCAGAAATGAAGAAACACCTTAGTTTATAAAAGCTTAATAAGATTAATTGTACACACAAGAACATTGAATGAAATGAAAAAATCACTTGTCCTAACTGATGCAAGAATATTATATAACACGAGCTCGACAAAACATTCCGTGTCTTCTGGTAAACATAGTATTTGTCCACCAATTGGTAATTTTCTTGACCAACTCAGTTTTAAAGGTGGGTAACATGTGAGATCTTCAAGGATGGTTTTGGAACAAACTTGTACGCATTGATCACTAATAAGTAAATAGGAGCCACCTGGCAGTTCAAGCAAACAAAATAGAAGGCTTACCCAGTTCAATATATTCCTGAAAATCAAATAAAATTTCCCACTGGCTATTTAAGTTAACCTTTTAGAAATGCATTCATAGGAAAAAGAACCATCCAGAGTTATGTTATTATTCCATAACTTGTTTCATAGCCAACCTTCTACTTTTTCGCTACGATATGGTGTAACATTCAGGCCATTTGTATTTCTGAGCATCTTGGAGATCTATGAATTTTTCCATCATCAGCACGACATTATAAGAATTTAGGCGCACAGCCACATACATAGATAACGCACCAAAGAACTCTGTTCCATTCTCCAGTAACAAAAGATCAATATTATATATAAATGTAAACATATTAAATGTATTGAGGTACCCAGTAGAATAGGTAGAATTTCAAGACATGAAAACAAGTCAAAGGCTTAAAAGAACATGTGAACATGAATGAGAATAAACCTGGAAATGGCTGGAAAGGCTCCTCTTTCAATGGACTAGAAGCAGAAACTTTTGACAAACTGGGGCCAGTTTCTGAGGCAGTTTTCTGACCAACAATAAAAATCAAAAGAAAAAATTCACTCAATATATATAGTTACAGAATTAAATGCAGACATAGCAAAACAGATATTATAAACTAATATAGAACTCAAGATAGTAATAATACGTGCTGGAGAGACATGTTCATGTGTGCAACGTAATTTAATTCCAGATAATCAACTAATGAAATATTCTAATGACCAACACAAATTAACAAAACTTGGTTGTTTAAATGAAGAACAGGGTCATTAGAACCATCATATGTAGCTTTCTTATTTTCTAGAGAGACTATTTACATGGAAGAAAAGATACAAAAAAGTGAAAAACCATTGTCGACTGGGAATATTACTACAAACCTCCCAAAAAACCACTGCACAGAGAAATTCTGCAGATAAAAATCTATAATTAACTGATTGAATTTTTGTCACAGATGAAATGTATGTGAAACTAGTCCTCTTTCTTGTTAGGTACGCAGTCTGCCTGTAAGAACAGAAGTACAATGTTGTTGAAGCTCAAGCCAGAGATAAAGCTAAATGGGAATGTTTTGTTTCATAAGACAGGTTATTTGTCAGGAATAATATTCAGGCCTCTCTAATTGTTAACCTCCTCGTAGACTGAAATAACATCTTCATAAGCCACAGGAGACTTGAAATTCAAGAATTATTGAATTGACTTTTCCACTATAAAGCCAAATCGCTGAATTATAAGTGTAGAAAACTAAATAATTTTACAATAAGCTAAGCCAAATCAATAATAGATAAGCACGATTCAAAAATTCTATTAAGGGCGTGTTCGGTAGAGATTAAAATCGGATTAAAATTAAAAAACTAGTCGTTAATGTTGACTTTTATTAGACGAATGAGACCCAATAACGGCTATATTTTCAATTTTAATTGAATTTTAATCTTTACCAAATGAGCACTAAGTTGGAAGAAACTTTAATGGATCTATAACCTCCAAAACAGAACCACTTGTGACCACTTAAGTTTAGACCAGGAAGATACTCCACATTCAGCCTTCCTAGCAAAATTAATTAAGCTTGGAGTAAAAAGTCTACCTTGATTGCCTCTAATCTCTAAAGCACGCGAGAGTGAGGAGAATTCCAAATTTGTAGCATTCAAATTACAGGGGTTTTTTCATAGGAAAAAGTGGGGATTGGCATTTATAGAGATGCTTAAAGGGGTTTATTTTAGTATGGCAACAAAACTATAAACGGTTTTCTTAATTTCTTCTTACAGATACTTCAGAATTTAGAAAAGTGAAAACTCCGTTCTTGAATGATTATGACATGACTCAATGTTCATGAGAAATCAAAGCTATTATATAACATTTGGAATATTTGGATATGAGCTAATTCAGTTCAAAACTTAGAGATAATGGTCCCACATTTGATGCACACCAAATAATCAGGAAACGGACAGCACAGAGAATCACATTAACACAACTTAGTGATGCACAGGAAGAAAGAGAATTCCATATGTCACACTTACCTCTTTTGGCAGGTAAATATCATTTAAAGGCATGGGATGGACACTCTGTTTTGTGTTCTCCACACAATTTTGAGAAGTATATCCATTTTCAGAAGACTTGGGAAGTGGGGCCAGGAAACAAGTTTGCCCTACATAATCGTATGAAGGAATATCATTGAAGCTAAGAGATTTTAAATAGGCCAATGTTAAGACAGAAAAAAGAAGATCGTTATTCATATAGAATTCTCCAAGAAGACCAGTATAAAATATTTGACAGTCAAAATGCAAGCTTATCGGTATAACATTCTTAATCATTAACCAAATACATTTTAATTTGGTGTACCAGAGCAAAGTCCTAACAGTCTGCGCCTTCGAATGCTCACCATGGCTGTTCTGGTAATCCTAATAAGCAGCAGAGTAAGTTAGATAATCGCTCATAATTTCAGAAAGAAAAGATCAGAATGATACTTACATCATTAAAAATATACAAAGAAAGAAACAAAATATCATGGAGTGTTAGAGTGGCAGAAAACTAGAACCTAATGCAGCTTTCAGAAGGCCATTCAGAGGCAGGAAACAACAAAGAATATATGAATAAAGTGATATATATTATTCCAGACAATGAATATTTTCTGACATGAATTATATTGTAAGTTTATAAAAAATTTCAGCACTTAGCCTCTTGAATCACCAAAGATCCCTATTTTACATTATACCAATCAAATCCATTGGAAAGATAATCGTTTTATATGTATATGGTTAGTTTTCATGTCAGCCGAATACCTGCGCTTTGCTAAAGTTTTGTATAGCATATCATCCAAAAAATGGAGTAATCCTGGGATTATCAAAGCTGGCAAACTATTCAGAACATAATGGAAGACTGTTAAATTTTCGCCACAGTCTAATTGGTTCACAGTGTTTTCAAAGACTCCGTTGACTGAAGAACAAGTGCAATAGGATCTTCTATTGACTCAATTTTTACGCCCTCACATTAGTAACAAGACTCATCCCAGAGCAGAAAAAGACTGATAGAACATTCAGAAGTCAAGTATAAGCCTTTTTGAAACCAATATAATCTTATAATTTCCTAAAGAATAGTCCAGAAACTAAGATTATACCTTCAATTATTCATCTTGTAACGGAATTTCATGCACGGATAATAAATTTCCCATCTTTTCCAGAAAATCAAAGGTGACAAACCCTTATACATAACTGAAAGGTGCTAAAATTCTGACAAGCAACATATGTAATTTGCCAAAACAGCCATCAACTCATGAAGAAATAGAATTGCAAGAAATCTACATAAATGCCACAAACAATTCCTATTTCAAGAAAACCCACAAAACGAAAGAGGAAAATCAAGAAAACCCCAAAATCGCCGACACGAGAAACACGCAGTTTTTCATCATAAAAACAAATGCCCAACCCCCGAAACCCACATATCAACTTGTACAGTTAATAACCCAAGACTAAAAGTCAACCAATGAAGACAAAAAAAAATAAAAAATTGTATGAACACCCAATATCACGAATGCCATAACGAAGAGTTGGACTTGTCTTGACAATACCTGGAAATCACAAGGCAAAAAAACAAGAGAAATTATACTATGATTTTGGTTCGTGGAGTTCGAGGAGAAAAATCAACTACGAGAATTCTGGGGTGGGGTTGTTTTGATCAGTGAATTATGAAGGTAAGTTGGTGAGAAAAAAAGAAAAAGATTTACACTTTCATCTACCACCTTTTGCATTATTTTCACTGCCATTATGTGGGGAGGGTGGTGGTTTTGGGTGACAATCGGTGTAGAGAGAGAATGGTTGAATATGAGAAGGGCAACGTATGCAATGCTTCTAATCTTCAAATATTGTGGATCTTAGGTATATCGAGTACAAACAAATTTACTATAATGCCATAAATAATTATTATTGAGCATATTTATTCTTTATATCAAGTACAATTAAAGAATTAATTCTATTTATAGTAATAAGGTGAAGAATTAGCCCAATCAAATTTTTAGTAAATTAAGGTAACAATTTATGAAATATATGGTCGAAAAATTGTAAATTCTATGAAATATGTGGATAAAATTAATTATTGATTTTGAATTTAATAAAAGTTTAAAATTTAATTCCTACCAAACACGTTTCTAAAAGTAAATTAGATGTTTACTTCCATGGACATATATCGACTAACCTCAAATGAGTTTCAATTTCAAATAAGAGTGTACAATAGTTTGAATCGACGGACATGAATATAACTGCTAATGAGAAATATAGTATAAAGTTAAGTTATGAAATTGAAAAAAAAAAAATATTTCAAAGTTAAGGACCAAATAAATACGTTTATCCATTAAAAACAACACGCTTATATTTATTTGGACCACGATGTTGGTAGTCAACAATTGGCTCATAAATTATAAGCTACGAGTTAGTGCTGAACAATGAAGTCATTGAACAATAAAATTGAACTGAAACCGTTGGTTTGGATCTACGTAGATCCGTCAACAATTTGATTTTGAATCAAAGCAAACCATTTCGAACGGTTTGATTTAGGTTTCAATCTTTACAAACCTTTAGAAAATATAATCTGAAAATAAACTAATTTATATTTTATCCAATTTAATTAAAACTAAACACATCCCAATTAAAAAGATCCAACTAAAGCCAATACGCAATTATACAATTATTCATTGAACCATACATTCATGTGGTTGAGACGGCGATTTACCTAAAAATTGGTTGCGGAGTAACCAAAAATCTATAGTTATTTGTCAATATTTATTATTGATTTACAAAAAGTTGTAGAATGCATTATAGTAAAATATTTCTATCATATTGTTCCATTGTAATAATTAGAAGCATAGAACTTTGGATTATAATATTTTTAAATGATTATATATATGGTTCAACGTGATACTTGAGACTAATATTCATTATTTAACTTGTTCAATATATATTATTAAATAGTGGTTTTTGAATCGAACCAAACCAAAAAAAAAATGGCCGTTTTGAAAAAAATTCAAACTGCTTTAAGAAGTTTTGTTTGAAACTTTGTTGCAAATCGTCAAAATTGAACTGTGTTCACACATACTATAATGCATTCTACAACTTTTTGTAAAATTTTTTTAATTCTTGTAGAAATTTTTTTGATGAAGTCACTTTGAATCAACTTTTTCTAAAATTTTTCGAGTCAGAACTCAGACAAAGCACTTTTAAAAAAATCCAAACAAGTCAAAAAGCAGTTTTCTAAGCTTAATTTGATAACGTTGCACTTTTAAGAGAATCGGTTGAATACCGAAGAAAGAATCAAATAAATATTTGACAAAAATCGTTATTTTAAAATTCTAGTATGTCTCAAAATTAACATTTGAGTGTTTGATAAACAAAATTAATTTACTGTTTAGTATACCATAAATAAAATGAACGGTGATTATAATGATATTGTTTTTATATTATTATCATTATTAGTAGTATTTCAAATTTTTGAATTTTATAATGCATTTTGAAATAGTATTTTGATGGAGAATATGTGATTAAAAAATAAAGAAAAAATTCTGATTTTGTATGTAATATTATTTTAATAAAGAATGTGCGGTTGAAAATAAGAGATATAAAAATATATTTTAAAAATAATGGGGACCAAACAAGGGTGGTGTATCTCAAATTTTGAATTAAATTTATTATTCATTGATAATTAATGTATCATGTACTAAGTATCGATGATATGACACATCAATTAAATGATGAATATATATCAAAAACTAAATGATTCATCAATTAATTGATGCGCGTAAAATTGTGTATGAAACAATAATTGATTAGTTAAATGATCTTCTATTCTTTTCTATTCTGTTCTTAAGAAAAAAGAAAAGAAAGGATGAACCCCAACTTTGAGGGCCCCGCCCCTAGAGCATTGTGGAGAAGGTAGATCGCAGAATGTGTCTTAGCAGGCTAGGGTACAAGAGCTGACATACTGGTGCCCACAAAGAGTTCAATTTCATACCTTATAAGATGCATGAATTGAATTCTCATATTACGATTACCAGCTCAGTTGAGACTACCTCACTCATGTCATTTGCACAACTGAACTATGCCTCGGGAGGTCTTATATTCTTTTCTTTTCTTTTCTTTCTTATGTAGTACACTGTATCAAGCATAATGTCCATTTGGTAAATTTATAGATTCCATGAAATATATTGACAATAAATGAAAAGTAATTAAAAATATATAATTACAATTAATATTTGACTTTATTAATTATTTATGAATTAATATTAAATAGAGGCAATAGAGTTCATGAAATATATAAAAATGAAATTGACTTGCCAAGACGCAGTTTGCAAGGATGTGGAATTTAATGGCTTGTAGAGACCAAAGTTTCCTTTGACTCAGTTTCGATCCACAAAGTCAAAATTGAACTACTTGCCAATCTTGTCGTAAGTGTCTCAACACGAGCATCAATCTGAAACAAATAATAAAGTCGAGGGTTTAGAGTATTTTCGAGAGATTCTCTGTAAAGAATATTTAATATAATAGATACTATATTTAAGTATGAAGAATAAACTTTTTATACATTTCTCTCTATTTTAATTCTTCATTTGATTCTTTCAAAAAAATATTTATTGATTTCTCATTATCTTTAATTTAACATATATTTTATATGGAATGATGCTATGCATACATGCCCTGACAACGTACAGGGCCAAAAGGCTCTGTACGTATGGAATAATCCTTTTATACGTTAATAGTCAATAAATTTAAATATAATTTGAATAATTTAAGAAGTAGAGTATTAACATATATAACTTAATAAATCCATATTTGTCTACCATTATTTCAATTTTTTTTTTTCCCTTAAACTCATTTTCAATCACGTTATCACAATAAAGTATTTTACACATAAATTCAATTTTATTTTACTTTTTAATTATATATTCTTCAAAAATTCACTATTCAAAAACTAATTTTCTCTTCATAATGATAGACAAACAAGGGCTAAATACAATTATTATAAAGTAAAAATAGAGAGTTGGATAATCAACCACACTTTTTATTTGAAAAAGTCAAAATAAAGATTCTCTTCAAACTTATTTTTAAGTATTTAGAAAGTTTTTTTTAGATATTCTTAGAAACATAAAAAAAAAAAAAAAAAAAGTGAATTTAGATAACGAATGTTACACCACTGTTTTGAAGTGAAATTAGGCTTTTGAGAAAATAAATAGTTAATCATCGTGTGCAAGGGCGGAGTCAGGATGAACAAATTTTTTTTTCTACTAATATGATACATAGAAATAAGAAATTTCAATAGGAAATTTTTTTACCTTAAGGTGTGCCCCTCCATTCGCCCCCCGATTGTGTGGCTACATCACTTCCACCTAGGACGGTAAAGAGAACTCTCCCAATAATGCTACAACCACAAGCACCTAAGAGAATTCCCGAACAATCCTACTATGAGGGATGTTTGACACTCTCCCTGACTGACCCCTCACAATAGAGGGAAGGGGGATGCAAGAATTTTTTGGCCTTCTTTTATTCCCATGGATCTCACTTCCATGTGAGTATCGATCAACAATAATGTCATATTCTTTCTGTCAAAAAGTTTAATTGATTCCCGAAAATAATATAATGAGTATATTAATTCAACTTTTAATGAAAATAAAAGTGTGGCCACCATCTAAGTAGGTAATGTGGCAATATCATACATTAAATTGTTGGCCACCACAATTTTTTGACTTTTAGCTTCAGTTGATTTATTTTGATAATTGGGCTTGTGCAGGGATTTAGGTTAGTTGGGCTTAACACTATTTTTATAGAAAGAAGTTAAGAATTTATCTACATATACCTGAATGCAGTGATTCAGCCATGGTTAACTCTACTGCAATTGAGAAGATATATCGAGTTGTAATACTGTACATAGTATTCGAGCAACATTCAAATGAGGCAATTGAAACCCTAGCAACCAGACCACTTCTTCCTCTCAATTGGTGGAATTTTCTCCACATCACGAGCCGGTAGGACAACTCTTATTTTTCAGCAATAGTTAGCGGACCAAGTTTCACATTCAGAGTAAATAGAGGACCAATTTTCCCCTACAAATTGTTGTTTCTGAGTTGTTGGAGGGCGAAATTGCCTTCTGCTTAGTTGGAGCATGAATTCACACCTTTTGATTAGTTTAAGGACCAAAACATGCCTCCTGAATAGTGAGGGATCAAATTGCTCCTCCTGAGTAGATTGAGGACCTTCTATATAATTGGAGAGATTTAACACCTTTTGGGTAGTGGGAGGACTAACTTGTTGATGACAAATAGTTGGAGGACCAAACTGCTTCATTTGAATAGTTTGAAGACCCATTTAACCCTCTTAAATAGTATGAGAAAGAACTAATATCATGTGAATATTTGAAGGACTAATCTGCTTCTCGTGTGTAGTTGGAGGACCAAAAGGCACAGTTGAATCGTTGGATGACCAAATTTTGTGTACTAAATATTTGGAGCACTGTAAAGCTGACAAAATTTCTCTACCAAGGACCAAATAGCTCCTTATGAAACAATTGAGGATGACACTGCCTCTTATACATGGAGGGCTAGCTTGCATACCCCTCTGCTGCTTCTGCATACGATGGGCTGTCAAGTTTTTTTGTGTTTGAAGTGGTCTCGAAGAAGCACTAATTGCCAATTGAGTGCGTGCATATTGATTATTTTTCGCCCAAATTTCACAACGTTACCAGTGTTTTTTTAAATAACCAAACTCCTATCTAAGCCGATATTTTGAAAATTCAAAGTTGTCTCATCTATGAAGGGATTTGTGAACTACACTACATGTACCAAAAAAAAGATGCTACTCAAATAAGGGCTACTGAAAATTGCACCTCAACCCCTGTACTGGTAGCATTAGTGACAAAAAAAATATTCACAGTCCCTGTATTTACCCTGTGAATATTTCCCATGAACAAGGGGAATATCATTTTGCAAATTTACTAAAAAGACAACGTCTCTAAATCATCTGTCTAATTCATGATTTCTGTCTGGTTTTAGGAATCAAAAACTCAGAGGCAATTCAAAGGCAGTGAAATTTCTCATCAGAATCTTAGAATCCTAACTTGAATGAGTCAAACAGAAATTTAAGAACATCAAATATGTTGCAATAATTCTGCTTCCAGGCAAACTAATTTTAACAAAAGTAGAGTTCAGAAAGAAATCAACAGATTGGAACACAGTAATCACAGAAACTGAACTTTTGAAATTTCATTACACTAACCACATAGTTCTTCACATTCAAGAGTGTTATAATCATTGCCTATTCAAATTTACATCATCAAACTATAAAAGAAAACATATTATTCTGAATTTGTTCTAACAATTTCTCATCTGAATCTCAAAATCCTAATTTACATGCAATAAGTTAAATAGAAATTTATACTCAAGAACATAGAATCTGCTGCAGTAATTCTGCTTCGAGGCAGCCTTATTAAAAAAGGAAAATAACCAAAGCAGAGTTTAGAAAGAAATCAATAGACTGGAACACATTAATCATAGAAACTGAACCTTGGAATTTCATTACACTAACCACATAATTCTTTACATTCAAGAGTGTTAAAATCATTGTCTATTCAAATTTACATCATCAAACTATAAAAAAAAAAAACAAGCACAGTACATCACTTCCTCCTAAAACTTGATTTCTTGAATCGATTTTCATCCACAGTCGGTTTGCCTTGGGGAATATCCTTAAAATCCAGAATTTGTACCTTTCTTTTCGCCTTCTTGATATCAAGACTAGCCTCCTCGAACTTTCTTTTTGTGGCCTCAAACTTTACTTCATCCAAACCCAAACCCTTCTTTCCACCACTGGCGTCAATTTTATGCTTTGCACCTTCAGTTTCGATTTTTCTCTGTAACTTTTTGCCTCTGTCCTTGTTTTCTTTATCAAAAGCCGCGGATTGAATAATCCCAGAACCCTTCTCCTCGGCGTGAATTTGTACCCTTTTTTTCACCGTCTTGACGTCAAGACTCGGCTCCTCGAACTTTACTTTATCCAAACTCAAACCCTCGTTTCCTCTTCTTGCTTCAATTTTATGCTTGGAACCTTCAGTTCCTCTGTCCTTGTTTTCTCCATTAAAAGCCACAGAATGAATAACCCCAAAACCCTTTTCCTTGGCGCCAAGATTTATGGGTTTCGAAGGTGCCGACGTAACTCCATCAAATTGATCATCAAGATCTTCATCCAGCGGACTCTCGCAACTGAAATTTGAACTCGAAGAAATCGAGCAATCTTGATCAATGTCGTCCATGGGAAATGTCAATAGAAGCTCTTGGATAATTTGAGATCTTCTCGCTAAAAACTCCTTTGGTTTCTCCTTGGCAGCCACCGCAATTGATGCGTTGATCAAATCAAAAATATTTTCCAAACCTTGATCGTTAACAGAGTATATGTTCTGAAAAAACGTTCTCAGATCAATCCCTGTACCCATTTTTGAAAATCTCCTATTCTACTGTTTTTGTGAATGTTAACGTTAGGGGTATTTATAACGTTGTATAAGAAATCTGGAATGATCCAATTGTGGGCGGGAATTTGTAGTAATTAATGAACCCAGTTGTCTTCCTAACTGAACTAGCCGTTGTATAAGAACACGCGGGTTAACTTTGTTTCCTTTTCTTTTTGAATGTGCGACGTCAACATCTTTATCTAATTTTTTATTTCTTTGTTAATTGTAAAATCTCTAAACAATTTTATTAATTGGTCGAATTCTACACATTTCTCCCCAACTCGAAATTTAATCTACTTAAGGGTCTCGAGTCAAATTAAATTTTTTTTTCTCAATTGAATGATTATAAAAAAAAATGATAAACGGTTTTTGAAAAAAAAAATTGTGGTTAAAAAAATTAAGAGACTAGCGTAAAAGTTGTGCATAATCACTACTACGATCTAGATATATGGGAAATTTAAACTGCCAAAGTTGTGACGAGGAAGGCTCACTCTAGCCTATTCAATGTTAATCCTATCATATTGATCAAAACATAGTATACTCTAATGTCGATCAGTTGTCGTCTATTACCTCTTTAACAACACTTGTCAACGAAATATGCAAAAATAATAACTTCGGCCCTCCACATGTTTAAGACCTACTAGTTCCATGTAGACATTTTCCCATGTAAGGAAGTGCTAAATTAGGCGTTTGGACCACTTGGTGATTGAAGTACAAAACTGCATGCATAACTAGTCTCAACCAATCAAGAACTATAACAAGTTTTGTGGAACTCTAATACGCTGTATAGATTGATGAATTGGCTTCCCACAAAAATTATTTTTCGACTCTACTAACTTAAATAATGAAAAGTCCTCAAATCATTGTATTTGTAAGCATTTGAACCGGCCTATTAGGATAACCATATGCATGTTCAACGATTTGAAACTCACCATTTTGAGCGTTTTTATGGGAATAGACTATCACATTGTGAATAGTAGATAGTGCTTGTAGATCCCACAGTGAGAATGAGACAAATGTAAAAAAAATTAGAGAAAGGGTAGATATTATTGTTGAGCTAGTCAAAGGTAGGGAGTCCTTATGAGTTTTCATATGATTGCATTTGCCCATCAAAGTTATAATCAACATGAACAGAATGATGAATCGAAATAAAATTGTATTTATTTTATCTGTTTAATTAAAAATATATTTGGTGTTTTGGGTTTTATTGTGAAAGAGAGAAGTCTCTTCAATTTAATTGGGTAAATAGTGAGATCTTAGGGTTCAAAGGGAGGTAATCCTCATGGGTTTTCATATGATTGCATTTGCGTGTCAAAGTTAAAATAACATGAACAAAATGATGAATTGAAATAAAACTGCATTTACTTTATCTGTTTAATTAAAAATATATTTGGTGTTTTGGATTTTATTGTGAAAGATGTTGGGAATTTACTTAATATGCACAGAGGAAAATTAATAATTTTTCAATTCCTACCACGGATCTGTTTTGTGTTTAGATAGAAACTGTGTTGAGAATAATACATTTGATAAAGTTTATAAACTCTTTTGCTGATTCTTGAACTCCAATGATCACGATTTTCAATCCAAGCTGTCCAATTGTCCAGCCTCCAATAATGATCCACACAGAGAATAAGAATGACGGCTAGGGTTTTACTTTTCTTGTGCTAGCAAGAATAATGAAAAATCTCTACAGTTTACAAACTCTAGCAGCCTATTAATATAAGCCCAAGTGGGCTGGCCCATCTCTAAACTTCACCCGATCCGATATTTAATTAATCAAATTAATTAAATACAGTCCATGAATTAATTAATCCACTTAATTAATTCGGGCCGATTAATAAGTAATCCAATTAATTATTTATTCAACACTTGTCAATTACTTAATTGGTAAATCTCATTTTTCTGGTTCTCTTTTGTGTGTGACCCATTAGGTTTCCGATCACGATGTCTAACGACGTGAATTCTTATTTTGATCTAATCAAAATCGATAAATTAAAACACCCCTTTTAATTTATCACTAATTCACATTCGTCGTCCCAAATTGATATCTAACAATGTGTCGGCAATACATGTGATGGAAAATGTCACGTGATGTGACAAACCAAACTTGTTCGTTTACTGTAAAATTATAATCCTTTCGTCAATACGATCCAATCAATAATGAGATATGGATATGTGTCAATCTCAATTATCGATCATATCTTTTATCTCAGTGTTAAGTCAATGTAAGTCGAAAACTCTTTTCCGACTTATGAGTTCACCTTGACCAATGATTTCATTATTAACTTAACTGGCTATCTAAGAGCGACGAATTCTCTATTGATCATTCACAACCTTCATATAATTCTTGATATACCCGAACGATGCTATATTAGCGACCTTTGGCTGAGTAACATCCAACACCATCAAAGTATGACTGTCCTCATATAAGGTTCTATGACGACCTCAAGTCAAAGGACCACTTCCACAACCGAACGTTAGAGATTAACCACTAACACTCAGATAGTTATCCATGTGGAATCTCCTAGCGGGTCTCCGATATTTTGTTCTATAACAAAACATCCACGTGTTCATTCAAGTGTCACCATACTTTAACTTGTCAGATCAGCTACTTACTTCATAAGTAAGAATGCTACACGCGATGATCTATCCGTAATAACGATATCCGTATCTCGTTATTATTTCGATCACGGACGATTTAAGATTCGATCATTTATGATTTGTATCTCACAATCACAACTCCTTGTAATTAATAAATCACCAAAACTTGAATCTACGGATTCTATTATTTAATTTATTAGAATATTAATTCAATTACATAATAGATATTGCCATACATGCATCAATTATATATATTTAAAGTGTTTATGTCCAAAATTGATTGGATCTAGGGTATAACACTTACAAACTCACTTGCACTAGATCCAATCACTTATATATCTTATACCTAAGAGTCTACACGACGATCATGTTTATCTCGCGACAACTCTTTGTCAGTGGATCTGCAATTTAATAACTTGTGGGAATTCGTTCTTTCTTTACGTCATTTCATTGAATTATCTTTCTGATAATACCGCCTTAACACATGTTTAGGTCATTGATAAGACCTTAGTTCCTCCGATTGCACGATGGCTCCATTGTTATCACAATGCAGAAACGTGTGATCCATAATGTTAGGAACTACTCTAAATTCATTAATAAACTTCCTGATCCAGACAATAACTTTAGTTGCTTGGTAAAGCAATGATGTATAAGGCTTCTATTATTGAAACAACGATTATTTCCTATTTGGAACATTTTCAATACACCGCTTAACCAATATCCTATTTGAGGTATGATATTATTCTAGTCTGACTAGAAGTTAGTATCAGTCTATCTATGAACTCTCAATTCATTTTCCCCATATAAAATTTTCTCGAGATTTTATCTATATAGATTAGGATGAGTTAAGTAATCATTTAGATTTATTTCTATAAATCAACTTGTTTCTCCCATATCTATCACGGAGAAGTATTTAACAACCATAATTTCAACAATTGAAATATAGAGATATCGTTTCCTATAATATGTCTCATACATATAATATCAGGAATGCAACAATACTCCCACTATCTTTTTGTAAATGCACAACTCATCTTTATTTTGATAAAATCAAACATTTTGATTTTCTTATCAAATCAAAGATTTTAGCTCCAGTAAGTATATGTTAGAATTTCTGTTATTGTCATTGCTTTTCAACACAGTAAGTATATGTTTTCCTTTTTATCTTGTAGTTAAAAAAATTTACTGTTTGGCTAGACTTTATTTTTTTTATAAGAAGAAGAATGTAGTTTAATTAAATAATTTTTTAACTAAATAAAGTTGGAAAAAAAAACATATAAATTGGCATGAAAATGCTAATTCATTTATTGAATTTGTAGGGGGGTTCATCCCGTGTCTTAGTGATGATGATGTTAACTATTATAACTTTTTTGCATTCATCTAATAATATATTAAGGCCCTGTTTGTTTCTAATTCTCAAATCAATTCTCAAATCAATTCTCATTTTCAACCACACATTCTTCAATAAAATAATATTTTCCATCACATCAATACTTTTTTTTTCTTTTTCAACCACACATTTCCCATCATATCACTATTCAAAATCAATTCTTCCCCCAAAAATCCCTACCAAACAGGCTCTAATAATCTCTTATATTTTTTATGTTGAGGTTTCCCAAAATAAAAAAGGAAAACAGTATGTAACTCTTTTACTAAGAAAGTATTTTTGTTAACAGTAGCTTTGAAAACAAATTGCTAATTACAACAAGAATTCCTATAATTGCTTTGAGGCACAAATGCTAGATGTCTCGCACACAATTATTTAAGACCACAGCTAGGTATGGATTCCTTGATCACAATACAATGTGATATCATTTCCTTTAATACTCCCCTAAAGTTGGAGCGTGAATGTCAAGAACTCAAAATTTTCTAAGTTGTGATTGAAAAACAACTTATTCCAGTGATTTAGTAACTAACCGGCTATTTGTTGTCCCATTTGGATGTAGACTATCTCAATCTCCACACATTGAACTTGTTCTTCTACTGTGTGGTAATCCAACTCAATGTATTTTGTTCATTCGTTGTACATTGGATTAGTAAAATGTGCATGGCTGCTTAATTATCACAAAACAACTGGATAGGTTGATACGTCATCTATAGCAGCATTTTCATCAAAATATTTCTTCCTACAAAATGTTCTAAAAGAATCTTCTAGAAATAATTAGGAATAAGAAATACAATAATGTTAAATAAGAGTTATTATTTGTCTTTTTAACTTATCCCAGATCACATATCCAAAACGCAAAACTCAAAAGGGAAAAAATTGAATGTAATGACTTATCAGTTATCGTCCAACAAAAACTCCTTTTAGAACAAAAAAAAAAAAAAAATCACAAACAAAAACTTTAATTTCATACTCTATATTGATATGTTATGATCTCTTGACTTTTATTGATGGCCCACGCCCCTGTCCATTGACCACTATACCAAAAATTGACATTGAAATAGTTAATCATCAATATTTTACTTCGACCGATCATGATCCACTTATTTTGAATAATATTATTGGGTATCTATCTCCATATCATTCCACCCACAACTTCTTCTACCATATCACGAGCATGTAGGACAACACTTGTAACCACACGTCTTATTCCAGCTCTTATTTTTCAGAAATAGTTAGAGGACCAAGTTTCACATTGAGAGTAAATAGAGCATCGATTTTCCCTACAAATTGTTGTTTCTGAGTTGTTGGAGGATGATATTGCCTTTTGCTTAGTTGGAGCATGAATTCACACCTTTTGATTAGTTTAAGGACCAAAACATGCCTACTGAATAGTGAGGGATCAAATTGCTCCTACCGAGTAGATCGATGACCAAAATGCACCTTCTATATAATTGGAGAATGATTTATCACCTTTTGAAAAGTGGGAGGACTAACTTATTGATGACAAATAGTTGGAGGACCAAACTGATTCATCTGAATAGCTAGAAGACCCTTTTAACCCTCTTGAATAGTATGAGAAAGAACTAACATCATGTGATTATTTGAAAGACTAATATGCTTCTCGTGTGTAGTTGGAGGACCAAAAGGCACAGTTGAATCGTTGAATGACCAAATTTTGTGTAATAAATATTTGGAGCACCGTAAAGCTGACAAAATTTCTCTACCAAGGACCAAATAGCTCCTTATGAAACAATTGAGGATGACATTGCCTCTTAGACATAGTTGGACGGCCAACTTGCATGTTTGGGTAGTTTGAGGATCCCTCTCCTGCTTCTTAATAGGATCTGCTGTCAAGTTTTTTGGTCGTTGAAGTGTCTCAAAGATGCACTAATTGCCAATTTTGTGTGTGCATATTGATTATTTGTCGCCCAAATTTCACAATGTTACCGGTGTTTTTTTGTAAATGACCGAACTCCTATCTAAGTCGATAATTTGAAAATTCAAAGTTGTCTCATCTATGAAGGGATTTGTGAGCTGCACTACATGTACAAAAATAGAGAGATGCTAGGGGATACTGAAATTTGTACCTCATTTTTGTTTAATTCCTGCCCGGGAGCTTCTATTTGAGTAGCATTAGTGACCAAAAAAAATACACTCCCTACATTTACCGTGTACGAGGCAATGTCTCAAAATCATCGAAGGCATGATTTCTGTCTAGGTGTAGGAATCTAAAAACTCAGAAGCAATTCAAAGGCAGTGAAATTTCTCATCAGAGTCTTAGAATCCTAACTTGCAATAAGTCAAACAGAAATTTATACTCAAGAACACCAAATATGCTGTAATAATCTGCTTAATAACCAAAGAAGAGTTCAGAAAGAAATCAACAGATAGGAACACCTTAATAATAAATCGAACTTTTGAAATTTCATAACACTAACCCCATAATTCTTTACAGTAAAAACTGTTAGAATCATTGCATATTCAAAAGAAAACATATTATTCTGAATTTGTTCTAAAAATTTCTCATCCGAATCTTAAAATCCTAACTTGCATGCAATTAGTTAAATAGAAATTTATACTCAAGAGCATCGAATCTGCTTTGAGGCAACCTTGTTAAAAAAAGCAAATAACCGAAGCAGAGTTTAGAAAGAAAACAATATATTGGAAAACATTAATCATAGAAACTGAACCTTTGAATTTCATTACACTAACCACGTAATTCTTTACATTCAAGAGTGTTAAAAATCATTGTCTATTCAAATTTACATCTTCAAACTAGAAAAAAAAATAACAAGCACATCACTTTCTCCTAAAACTTGATTTCTTGAATCGATTTTCATCAACAGTGGGTTTGGTCCGTTTGGATTGGGGAATATCCTTAAAATCCAGAATTTGTATCTTTCTTTTTGCCTTTTTGATATCATGACTCGCCTCCTCGAACCTCCTTTTTGTGGCCTCGAACTTTACTTCATCCAAACCCAAACCCTTGTTTCCCCTTCTTGCCTCGATTTCATGCTTCACATCTTCCGTTTCGATTTGTCTCTGAAACTTTTTGCCTCTGCCCTTATTTTCTCCATCAAAAGCCGTGGATTGAATAATCGCAGAACCCTTCTCCTTGGTGCCAATTTGCACCTTTTTTTTCACCTTCTTGACATCAAGACTCGGCTCCTCGAACTTTACTTCATCCAAACTCAAACCCTCGTTTCCTCTTCTTGCGTCAATTTTATGCTTGGAATCTTCAGTTACGATCTCTCTCTGAAACTTTTTGCCTCTGTCCTTGTTTTCTTCATCAAAACCCATGGATTGAATAACCCCAAAACCCTTTTCCTTGGTGCCGAGATTTATGGGTTTCGAAGGTGCCGACGTAACTCCATCAAATTGATCATCAAGATCTTCATCCAGGGGACTCTCGAAACTGAAATTCGAACTCGAAGAAATCGAGCAATCTTGATCAATGTCGTCCATCGGAGATGCCATTAGAAGGGCTTGGATAATTCGAGATCTTCTCGCTAGAAACTCCTTTGGTTTCTCCTTGGCAGCCACCGCAATTGATGCATTGATAAAATCAAAAATGTTTTCCAAACCTTGATCGTTAACAGAGTACGTGTTCTGAAAAAACGTTCTCAGATCAATCCCTGTACCCATTTTTGAAAATCTCTTATTCTACTGTTTTTGTGAATGTTAACGTTAGGAGTATTCTACGTATTTATAACGTTGTATAAGAAATCTGGAAAGATCTTGTGGGCGGGAATACCTTCAAGATCTGGGACTGGGAGGGTAAAATTTGGGAGGGAATTTGCAGTAATTAATGAACCCAGTTGTTTCCTTAACTAAACTAGCTGTTGTATAAGAACACGCTGTTAACAATTTTATTAATTGGTCGAATTCTGCACGTATCTTCTCAACTCCAAATTATATAAAATGATTATGTGTCTTTAGTTATATGAAAAATTTAATCTATTTAAGGGTCTCGAGTAAAATTATTATTTTTTATTTCAAATTTTTTTTATCTCAATAGAATGATTATAAAAAAATGATAAATGGTTTTTGAAACAAAAAAAATTGTAAATATTATTGTTGAGCTGGTCAAATCCATCTAATCTTATCTTCCTATAGCGCATCTTAGAATTGTAAATTTGTCCCAAGCTGAATTCGATCAAGTTGGAGTCGGGTTTACTCACACAATGTCTTATTGTTTAATAATTAAATACAAATTCTATTCATCTAGCCCATGTTTGACATACAAGCTAATTTTAATTTTTCTTTTTTAATACATATATTAATGAATTAATTTCTTTTTTCAGTTTGGCTTCCTCGTCCCTTTGTTTTTTCTTTCTCTGTTTTCAAAAACAAAACATGGTGTTTATAAAATTAATTAGTCGAGCAACTTTCGCATTCTGACTACTTGCACATCAGGATATTTAGAGAGTGTAAAACGGGATTTTTAGATAAGTTTATGGCACTTGTATTGTCACACATGATAGGAACATGATCGTAGGATAAATGAAAATCGCTAAGGGTTTGTTTCATCCATAGTACTTGAGCACAACACTATGGCGAAAATGTATTCGGCCTCAGCCGTACATAAGGCCACGGAGTTTTGTTTCTTACTAAACCATGAAACTGGGGCGAAACCAAGAAAGTGACAAGTCTCGCTAGTGCTTTTCCAATAAACTTGACAACCAGCCCAATCGGCATTCGAGTAACTAAGTAAGTCAAAGTGAGTTTGTTTTGGGTACCAAAGTCCTAAGTTTTGAGTCCTACTAAGATATCTAAAATTCTTTTCACGGCTTTTAGGTGAGATTCCTTAGGATTAGATTGAAAACGAGCACATAAGCATACTCAAAAATAATATTGAGTCTACTTGCAGTTAAATAAAGAAGGGATCGGATCATACCTTGATATTTAGTGATGTCAACGGAAATGCCTTGTTCATCTTTGTCAAGCTTTATGAAGTGCTCATCGGAGTATTCATCGGCTTTAAATCATTCATTTCGAACCTCCTTAATATATCTAATATGTATTTACTTTGATTTATGAAAATACCCTCACACGATTGTTTAATTTGTAGTCAGAGAAAATATTTGAGTTCACCCGTCATGCTCATTTCGAATTCTATGCTCATACTTTTTGAAAATTCTTCACAAAGTTGAATATTTGTTGCCTCAAAAATGATGTCATCAACATAAATTTGTACAATAAACATGTCTTGTTTATGAGTTTTAATAGAAAGAGTAGTGTCCACTTTTTCAATAAAAAACCATTTGAAAGTAGAAAATTGCTCAATCATTTATACCAAACTCTAGGAGCTTGCTTTAGTCCGTAAAGAGCTTTTCGAAGTTTGAAAACATGATCTGAAACTTACGCCTTGCAAAGCCGGCTGGTTGTTCAACAAAAACTTCTTCTTGAACGAATCCATTTAAAAATGCACTTTTAATATCCGAGTAAAGTTTTTGTGACATGGAAATGTAAGAAACATGTGAATGGATTCTAACCGAGCCACTGGAGCAAAAGTCTCTTCATAATCGATACCTTCTTCTTGATTATAACCTTAGGCCACTAATCTAGCCTTGTTACGCACAATGATCCCATTTTCATCTCTTTTGTTTCGAAAAATCCATGTAGTACCAATAACGGTTTGATTTGTTGGTCTAACGACCAAGTCCCAAACATAGTTTCTCTAAAATTGATTAAGTTTTTCTTACATCGTTAGAATCCAAAACTCAACAAATTCCAATTCTTTAAAGTTTTTGAGTTCGATTTGTGAAATAAATGCATAACTACTAAGATGATTTTTAAAAGAGGTTCTAGTAGTGATACCTTTTGATGGATCATCGATTATTAATTCCTTTGGGTGAGATGAGACAAACTTCCATTCTTTTGGAAATGTAGAGTCGCCTTGAGTTTCAATTGACGTTTCTTCTCTTTCATGATCGTTGGGGTCTTTTGATTGTTCTTCATTTGGTACTCGTTTGTCTTGGATATTCATTTGTTCAAAAGGAGTCTCCGAATCTACATCATCATCATTACCTTTCTCTCGATCAACAAAATTAGTCTCATTAAATGTAACGTGCATAAAATCTTCAACGACTAAAGTTCTTTTATTAAAAACTCTATATGCTTTGCTAGTAAATGAATAATCAAGAAAAATTTCAATATCGGATTTTGAGTCAATTTTTTCTAAATTGTCTTTTGTGTTTAAAATGAAACATTTGTAACCGAAGAATTTGTAATAACTAATGTTGGGAATTCTATTTTTCCAAAGTTGAGTTTTGGTTTTCTTATGACTTACCAAAACTCTATTTATAATATAGCATGCGATATTAACGGCTTCAGCCCAAAAGTATTTAGGCAAATTATTTTCATTTAGCATGGTCCGAGCCATTTCTTGTAATGTACGATTCTTCCTTTCTACTACACCGCTTTGTTGAGAAGTTCGAGCAGCCGAAAAATTTTGTTCATATCCATTATCGTTACAAAAATTATCGAACACAAGATTGTCAAATTTTCCACCATGATCACTTCTAATGGTGGTGATAGTGTGACCATTTTCATTTTCAACTTTCTTACAAAAATATTTGAAAGCCTTTACGGTTTCATCTTTTGCACTCAGAATATAACCCATGTAAATCTTGAAAAATTATCAAAAATAACAAAGGTTTAATGCTTACCGCATGAGCTAGCCATTCTAGATGGTCCAAAGAGCTCCATGAAGAGAAATTTCAATTATTTTGTTGTTGAAGAAAAGATTTTTGGTTTAAAAGAGCTCTTAACTTGCTTTCCAAGTTGACAAGCATCACAAATTTTATCTTTTTCAAATTTCAACTTTGACAATCCTTTCACAAAACAATTTTTTGAAATCTTTGAAATATGGTCCATGTTTACGTGACCAAGCCTTCTCTGATAAAGCCATGTTTCATCTTTTAATCCAAGTAAGCAATGTTCGTTATTTTCACGTTCAATGTTTATGATATAAACATCTTTATTTCAGCTTCCTATGAAAATTACCTCTTTTGATGTAGCATCCTTAATGAGGCATGTAGAAGAATCAAATTTTATATTATAACATTTATCACATAATTGACTAATACTTAGCACGTTATGTTTGAGGTTGTCGACTAATAAAACATTTTCAATTGAGAGGGATAAGTGATTACCAATGTTGCTGATTCCAATTATCTTTCCCTTTGCATTGTATCCAAAAGTTACATCTCCATCCTTTCTTTTGAAGTTTGAAAGTAGAGATAGATCTCCAATCATGTGCTTCGAACATCCACTATTCAAGAACCATTTACTTTTGATTTTCCTTGGTACCTCATCTTCAAGAGCCATGAAGCACATGTTAGTGATTTCATCTTAATGATTGCTTTCATTTTGATCTTCATTGTCGCTATCATCCCAAGTAGCTTGAAGTGCCTTTTTCTTGAATATTTTCCTTTTTTTGGGCACTCGGTTCTTTTATCTTTGGGTTTGTCACATTCATAGCAAATAATTTTCGTATTCTTTTCTTTGAAACCTTTTGTTGTTACAAAAGCCTCTCAATTTTTTGACGAGGAGTACTAGATCATCGAGCTCTTCACCACTCATGTTACTTGTTGATGTCTCCTCATCAATAGCCGATTTTAGAGCAATTTATCGTTTAAGAATTTCTTTTGATTCATCCTTCCTCTTCTTTGTCTTTTCCTTGATCTCCGTATTATTGTGCTCATAGATCATCAAGGTTCCATATAATTCTTCCAAAAGATATGTAACCATACGTCTTATTCCAGCTCTTATTTTTCAGCAATAGTTAAAGGACCAAGTTTCACATTCAGAGTAAATAGAGGATCAATTTTGCCTACAAATTATTGTTTCTGAGTTGGTGGAGGATGAAATTGCCTTTTGCTTAGTTGGAGCATGAATTCACACCTTTTGATTAGCTTGAGGATCAAAACATGCCTACTGAATAGTGAGGGATCAAATTGCTCCTACTGAGTAGATCGAGGACCAAAATGCATCTTCTATATAATTGGAGAATGATTTAGCACCTTTTAAAAAGTGGGAGGACTAACTTATTGATGACAAATAATTGGAGGACCATACTGATTCATCTGAATAGCTAGAAGACCCATTTAACCCTCTTGAATAGTATGAGAAAGAACTAATCTCCTTCTCGTGTGTAGTTGGAGGACCAAAAGGCACAGTTGAATCTTTGGATGACCAAATTTTGTGTAATAAATATTTGGAGCACCGTAAAGCTGACAAAATTTCTCTACCAAGGACCAAATAGCTCCTTATGAAACAATTGAAGATGACATTGCCTCTTAGACATAGTTGGACGGCCGACTTGCGTGTTTGGATAGTTTGAGGATCCTTCTGCTGCTTCTGAATAGGATCTGCAGTCAAGTTTTTTTTTTTTTTTTTTTAATCTTTGAAGTGTCTCGAAGATGCACTAATTGCCAATTTAGAGTGTGCATATTGATTATTTGTCACCCAAATTTCACAATGTTACTGGTGTTTTTTTTTTTTGTAAATGACTGAATTCCTATCTAAGTCGATAATTTGAAAATTAAAAGTTGAGACCTAGTTCCTTGTATAAGGACCACTTACTGAATGAAGTACAAAATTTCATGCATAATTAGTCTCAACCAATCATGAAATAAAACACGTTGGTTTCATTCATATTTTATAGAGTGATGTTATTTAGTCTCACTGAAATTACAATCCTAGTTTAGGTGAAATTAAATAAGTTATTTAATTTCACCTTTCATTTAGCCTATTATTTAGAGTCACCTAAACTGGGTTTACAATCGCAATGAGGCTACATAGCATTATTCTATTTTATATACAAACTGTAAGTGTTATGCCCTAAATTCAATCAATTTTGGACATGAACACTTAATGTATAATTAATATATTTCATTTATGACAGATCTATTATTTAATTAAATTAATATTTTAATAAATTAAATAATAAAATACGTAGATTCAAGTCTTGATAATTTGTTAATTACAATGAGTTGTGATTATGATATACAAATTATATATGACTGAATTTTAAATAATTCATAATCGTAAGTAATAATGAGATGCGAATATCGTTATTACGAATAGACAATCACTTGTGACATTTGTTACTTATGAAATAAGTAATTGATCTCACAAACGAAAGTTGAGTGACACTTAAATGAACATGTTGATGTTTTGTTATAGAACAAAACATTGGAGACTTGTTAGGGGAGATTTCACGTGGATAATTATCTGAGTATCAGTAGTTAACCTCTAAAGTTCGATAGTTGATCTGGTCATTCGACTTGAGGTCATCATAGTGCCTTACATGATGACAATTATACTTTGGTGATATTGGATATGGCCAAGAGTCACAATACAAAATCAATCGGGTATGTTAATATTCATATGAATATTGTGAATTATCAATAGATGATTCGTTACTCTTAGATCGCACAAGATTATAATCTACATTTCATTTAATTAAATTGATAACGAAATCATTGGTCAAGGTATACTCATAAGTCGAAAAAGAGTTTTCGGCTTATATTGAATTAGTAGTGGAATGAAAGATGTGATCGATAATCAAGATTGACAGACATCCATATTTTGTAAGTGATCGAATTATATTGACGAAGGGATTATAGTTTCACGGTAAACGAACAAATTTGATTTTGTCGTATCACGTGACATTTCTAATCACATGTATTGTTTTGACATATTGCTAAATGTCAGTATGGGATGACGGATGTGAATTGTGATAAATTAAAATACTCAATTTTAATTTATCGATTTGGCTTATATCAAAATAATAATTCACGTCATTAGGTATCGTGAACGGGAACCTAATTGGTCACACACAAAAGAAGAATTAGAAGAATGAGATTTACCAATTAATTAATTAAGTGTTGAACAATAAATTAATTGAGCTGCTTTTTAACAAGTCCGAATTAATTAATTCATGGAACAAAATTAATTGATTGGATTAATTAAATATTGGACCGAGTTAAGTTTAAAGACATACTAAGCCCACTTGGATTTTTGTTAATAGGCTGCTAGTGTTTGAAAAATCATAACAGAACACGATTCATATTCTTACTAACACAAGAAATAGAGAAACCTTAGTTCTCTCATTCTTGTTCCTTGTTTGAATTTTTATTGGAGGATGGACAATTGGATAATTGTGGATGACAGATCGTGATTGTTCGTGTTCAGAATAAGTAAAGAGGTTTGTAAAATTCAACAAATGTATATTTTCTATCATAGTTTTTATCTAAATACAAAACATGTTTTTGGTGGGAATTGAATTCTTTTTTTATTTTCCGCTATACATGATTAGGTAAATTCCCAACACAAATTTTTTGGAATTCTAATACGTTGTATAGATTGATCAATTGACTTCCCACTAAAATTATATTCGACTTTACTAAATTATATATCGAAAAGTCCTCAATCATTGCATTTGTGCACATCTACAAGCCTATTAGGCTAACCATGTGCATGTTCAATAGTTTGAATTTTACCACCTTGAGCGGTTGTTATAGAAATAGGTTATAATCGATTTAAATTGTGAATAAATGGATAGTACTTGTAGATCCCTCGAGGAGGGTGAGACATATGCAGCAAGAATGGGAAAAAGCGTACATAGTATTGTCGAGCATGTCAAATCCATCCAGTCATATCTCACTTTAATGCATCTTGGGCTTGTAAATTTGCCCCAAGATGAGTTCGATCAAGTGCTGACATGATGTCTTATTATTTAATATTTACATACAAACTCTATTCATTTAGCCCATGTTTGATGTACAAGCTAATTTTATTTTTTTCTGGTTCTTTTTTTAAAAACATGGTGCTTATAAAATTAATTAGTGGAGCAACTTTCGCATTCTGACTAACTGCACATCAGGATATTTGGAGGATCAAATTTCATGTTTAGAATAATTAGAGGACCTGATTGACCCTTTGAAATGAAATTGCACATATTAAGTAGTTGGATGACCGAATTGCAATTTTGAGTATTCAAAGAACCAAATTGTCCTTTCTACATAAATGGAGGACGGATAGTCACCTTCTAATTAGTTCAAGGACCAAAATTTTCTTACCAAATTGTAGGAGAACCGAATTGCCCTTATTGAGTAGATGGAGTAACAAATTGCACCTTCTACATAATTTTTGCCTGACGATTTAGCACGTTTTCAATAGAGGAGTAGCAAGTTAGAGTCCATGTCGTGTATCATGTCGCTGGAACTCCAATTGGCGTTCTTTTCCCAACTTTATGCTAGGTAACCATTTTCCTTGGGAGCATGAGAATCCCTTTCTTTGTTTGAAGTGGACCAACTTGCTCCTTCTAATTAGTTGAATGACCAAATTGTTGCTTCGAGTGGTTTGAATACCCAATTAACTCTCCTAAATAGTTGGAGGATGAACTAGTACTGTTAGAATAGTTAGAGGACCAACAAGCTTCCCATGTATAGTTGGAGGACCAAATTTCTATTGTGGATTAGTGTGAGGACTAAATTGCCCAATCGAATAATTGAGGACCAAATTTTGTCTACTAAATATTTGGAGCTCCATATTGTGTCTACTAAATAGTTGGATGATAAAAAATTGCTATACCGAATAAACGGACGAGAACTTTGTATATATTTAATAATTTGAAGACCAAATAGCTCCTTATAAAACATTGAGGATCATATTAACTCTTCAATATAGTTAGAGGGCCATGTTGAATAGTTTGAGGGCCAAGTTGAATAGGTTATTTAAAGATATAAGTGCCTCTTCTTCATAGACAGGTGATGCACATGCATCTATTGATAGTTGGAGGACCCAAATGCATGTTTTGAACACTTAGGAATTCTAATTTTCCTTTCATATTAATTAATGAAATAGTACCTTTGGAATATTTGTAGGACCAATTTGCATCTGTTGTTTAGTTATAGGGCCACATTGCTCTTACTAATAGGTAGAGGATGAAGTTGTTGCTTATTAGTAGTAGGAACCAACTCACGTGAACTTAGAGATGACAAAAAACTCGTTCAACCCGAAATCCGTGGAGCCCGCCCTAACGTGGCAGGGATTACCTGCCTGATTGGGTAAACGAGGCGATGATCATTGCCACGAAACGGGTACGGGAATCATAGTCCCCGTCCCGCTATCCATTCTGTTTAAAGTTAATTTTAAATTTAAATTTTTTATCAAACAAAAATAATAGATTTATCATATTTTTAAAGAGAATATAAGTTGTTCATAACAAATTAATAAAAAAGTAATAATATTTACTAAGTAAAGACATAGAAAAATAAAAGTAGAAAATATTTGGGCGGGATAAATGGAGCAAGGGACCCTCCCCGTCCTGTTTTAAACCGGTATGTGGTTAGGGCAATGTAGCATAAATACCCGATGGGACGGGGATGAGAATTGTTGACCCGTCTCATCCATACATAAACGGAGTAGTCGGATAACAAACGTGCTTGTTTTGAACCCAAATTCAGTACTGAGCCCAAATCCTGAAAAGCCCAACTTAAACGAAACCAAAAGAGTCCAACCCAACCCAAACCAAAAACCGAGGCCTAACACAACCCAAATCATGTATGTCCAAGCTCAACTCAACCCAACTCCATTTGTAAAACCCCAAAAGAGCAAATTACACCAGTTACATATTATAAAGTTCAAAATTTAATAATCAATTATCTATTTTCCATTTATACTGTAATATAGCCCCTTTTTGTTGGGGATTAAAATTAAATTTTTTGTCAATTTTAATAGTTGATAAAATGTTTAGTCGAAAGGTTGTGAAATTCATAAAATATGTAATTAAAATTAATTATTGATTTTTTACTCAAATTAAAATCTACCAAACAGGAGCATAATAGTATAATTAAAAATCTTCATATCACTTGACTCTCTGCTATCCTTCAATTAATTGACAGGTAATCAACAATTAAATCTCATTAATTATATCAAATTCTCAAATTCATCCATCAATTACTCTGCATCAACTCATTCCCAAATCGAAACTTCATCATTCCTCATCCCTTCAGGGATATCGAATGGCATCGCATTGAACGGTGGTGGTTTAAACACTTTGCAGCAACTTTTCTCATTTCGCCAAAAACATGAAGAATCCGGCTATCAACTAGAAGCGATGCTGGTGTCATCTACGTTATGACTCACGACTCGATCGGTTTAGGAAAAGATAGGCCAACTCACCAACCAATCGAGCAACTAGCTGGTCTTCGAGACGTGCCTTGCCTGCTGGTTTTCCGACTTGCTGAAGACAATGAGACTGCAGGAGCCCTACAGAGTGGATGTTGCACATCGGAGCGAGACCAGTCTTATCGCTCTATCAAGGCAAAAAGACACGGCATTTTTGTTTTTTTATATTTCTTACCCCGTGTTTTTTAATATATCTAAGTAGACAAATGCAAAGTTGTCCCACCTATGAAGGGATAAGTTTGCAAATCTGTTTGAAAGACAGACAGACAATGTCTCTAAATCATTTGTCTAATTCTTGGTTTCTGTCCAGCTGTAGGATCTAAAACTCAGAAGCAAGTCAGTGAAAAGAATCTTAAAATCCTAACTTGCAATAAGTCAAATATGCTGCACTAATTCTGCTTCCAAGCAACCTTATTAAGAAAAAAAAACCAAAGTAGAGTTCAGAAAGAAATCAATAGATTGGACCACATTAGTCATAGAAATTGAACCTTTGAATTTCACAACACTAACCACCTAATTCTTTACATTCAAGAGTGTTAGAATCATTGCCTATTCAAATTTACATCAAACTACAAAATAAAAGAATAAGCACATCACCGCCTCCTAAAACTTGATTTCTTGAAACCCCCTCTCTTGAATCGATTTTCATCAACGGTCGGTTTGGATTGGGGAATATCCTTGAAATCCAGAATTTGTACCTTTCTTTTCGCCTTCTTGATATCAAGACTCGCCTCCTCGAACTTCCTTTTTGTGGCCTCGAACTTTAGTTCATCCAAACACGAACCCTTGTTTCCACTTCTTGCGTCAATTTTATGCTTTGCACCTTCAGTTTCGATTTCCCTCTGAAACCTTTTGCCTCTGTCCTTGTTTTCTTTATCAGAAGCCGCGGATTGAATAATCCCAGAACCCTTCTCCTTGGCGCCAATTTGCACCTGTTTTTTCACCTTCTCGACATCAAGACTCGGCTCCTCGAACTTTACTTCATCCAAACTCAAACCCTCGTTTCCTCTTCTTGCGTCAATTTTATGCTTCGAATCTTCAGTTACGATCTCTCTCTGAAACTTTTTGCCTCTGTCCTTGTTTTCTTCATCAAAACCCATGGATTGAATAACCCCAAAACCCTTTTCCTTGGTGCCGAGATTTATGGGTTTCGAAGGTGCCGACGTAACGCCATCAAATTGATCATCAAGATCTTCATCCAGCGGACTCTCGCAACTGAAATTCGAACTCGAAGAAATCGAGCAATCTTGATCAATGTCGCCCATCGGAGATGCCATTAGAAGGGCTTGGATAATTCGAGATCTTCTCGCTAGAAACTCCTTTGGTTTCTCCTTGGCAGCCACCGCAATTGATGCATTGATAAAATCAAAAATGTTTTCCAAACCTTGATCGTTAACTGAGTACGTGTTCTGAAAAAACGTTCTCAGATCAATCCCTGTACCCATTTTTGAAAATCTCTTATTCTACTGTTTTTGTGAATGTTAACGTTAGGAGTATTCTACGTATTTATAACGTTGTATAAGAAATCTGGAAAGATCTTGTGGGCGGGAATACCTTCTTCAAGATCTGGGAGGGTAAAATTTGGGAGGGAATTTGCAGTAATTAATGAACCCAGTTGTTTCCTTAACTAAACTAGCCGTTGTATAAGAACACGCGGTTTAAATTTTTCCTTTTTGAATGTGCGACATTAACATCTTTAACTAATTTTTATTTATTTATTTAATTTCGTTTATTCAGACTTAAGTTATTTTTAAAATCTTTTAACAATTTTATTAATTGGTCGAATTCTACACATATTTCTCCCCAAATTCAAATTATATAAAATGATGTTGTGTCTTTAGTAATATATATTTATATAAATATTTTCATCTATTTAAGAGTCAAAGTCAAATTAATTTTTTTTTTTTTTTTGAAATTTTATCTCAATAGGATGATTATAAAAAATGATAAACAGTTTTGAAAAAAAAAAATTATACGTTCAAAAAAATTAAGAGACGACAATGTAAATTTTGTGCATAATCTTATTGTACTAGTCAAAACTTGGAACACTCTAATGACAATTGCTTGTAGTTTATTACCTCTTTAACAACACTTGTCCACGGAATATGCAAAAATAATGACTTTGGCCCTCACGTGTGTTGAGACCTAATCCCTTGTATAAGGACTACTTACTGATTGAAGTACAAAATTTCATGCATAATTAGTCTCAACCAATCATGAAATAAAACACATTGGTTTAATTCATATTTTATAGAGTAATGCTATTTAGTTTAACTGGAGTTACAATTCCAATTAAGGTGAATTTCACTTTTTTCATTTAACCTATTATTTAGAGTCACCTAAACTGGGTTTACAACCTCAATGAGGCTACATAGCATTATTCTATTTTAGATATAAACTGTAAGTGTTATGTCCTAAATTCAATCAATTTTGGACATGAACACTTAATGTATAATTGATACATTTCATTTATGACAGATCTATTAGTTAATTAAATTAATATTTTAATAAATTAAATAATAAAATACGTAGATTCAAGTCTTGATAATTTGTTAATTACAATGAGTTGTGATTATGATATACAAATTACATATGACTGAATTTTAAATCATTCATAATCGTAAGTAATAACGAGGTGCGAATATCGTTATTACGAATAGACAATCACATGTGACATTTGTTACATATGAAATAAGTAATTGATATCACAAACTAAAGTGTAGTGACATTTAAATGAACATGTTGATGCTTTGTTATGGAACAAAACATTGGAGACTCGTTAGGGGAGATTCCACGTGGATAACTATCTGAGTATCAGTGGTTAATTTCTAAAGTTCGGTAGTTGATTTGGTCATTCGACTTGAGGTCATCATAGTGCCTTACATGATGACAGTCATACTTTGGTGATATTGGATATTGCTCTGCCAAGAGTCACAATACAAAATCATTCGGGTATGTCAAGATTCATATGAATATTGTGACTTATCAATAGATGATTCGTTACTCTTAGATCGCACAAGATTATAATCTACATTTCATTCATTTAAATTGATAACGAAATCCTTGATCAATGTATATTCATAAGTCGAAAAAGAGTTTTCGACTTACATTGACTTAATAGTGGGATGAAAGATGTGACTGATAATCCAGATTGACAGCAATCCATATTTTGTAATTGATCGAATCATATTGACGAAGGGATTATAATTTCACGGTAAACGAACAAGTTTGATTTTGTCGTATCACGTGACATTTCTAATCACATGTATTGCCTTGATATTTTGCTAAATGTCAGTTTGGGATGACGGATATGAATTTTGATAAATTAAAAATGAGTATTTTAATTTATCGATTTGACTTATATCAAAATAATAATTCACGTCATTAGGTATCGTGAATGGGAACCTAATTGGTCACACACAAAAGAAGAATTAGAAGAATGAGATTTACCAATTAATTAATTAAGTGTTGAACAATAAATTAATTGAGCTGCTTTTTAACAAGTCTGAATTAATTAATTCATGGAACAAATTTAATTAATTGGATTAATTAAATATTGGACTGAGTTAAGTTTAAAGACATACTAAGCCCCACTTGGATTTTTGTTAATAGGTTGCTAGTGTTTGAAAAATCATAACAGAGCACAATTTATATTCTTACTAATAGAAGAAAAGAGAAACCCTAATTCTCTCATTCTTGTTCCCTGTGTAAATTTTTATTGGAGGGTGGACAATTGTATAACTGTGGATGGCAAATCGTGATTGTTCGTGTTCAAAATAAGTAAAGGGGTTTGTAAAATTCAACAAATGTATATTTTCTGTCATAGTTTTTATCTAAATACAAAACATGTTTTTGGTGGGAATTGAATTCTTTATTTTTTTTTTATTTTTCGCTATACATGATTAAGTAAATTCCCAACACAAGTTTTTTGGAATTCTAATACGTTGTATAGATTGATCAATTGACTTCCCACTAAAATTATATTCGACTTTACTAAATTATATATCGAAAAGTCCTCAATCATTGCATTTGTGCACATCTACAAGCCTATTAGGCTAACCATGTGCATGTTTAATAGTTTGAATTTTACCACCTTGAGTGGTTGTTATAGAAATAGATTATAATCGATTTAAATTGTGAATAAATGGATAGTACTTGTAGATCCCTCGAGGAGGGTGAGACATATGTAACAAGAATGGGAAAAAGCGTAGATAGTATTGTCGAGCAGGTCAAATCCATCCAGTCATATCTCACTCTAATGCATCTTAGGCTTTTAAATTTGCCCCAAGATGAGTACGGTCAAGTATTGACATAATGTCTTATTATTTAATATTTGCATACAAATTCTATTCATTTAGCCCATGTTTGATGTACAAGCTAATTTTCTTTTTTCTTTTTTAATACAAATATTAATTAACTATTTTCAGTTTGACTTCCTTTGCCATTTTGTTTTTTTCTGGTTCTTTTTTTAAACACATGGTGCTTCTAAAATTAATTAGTGGAGGACCAAATTTCTATTGTGGATTAGTGTGAGGACTGAAATGCCCAATCGAATAATTGAGGACCAAATTTTGTCTACTAAATATTTGGAGCTCCATATTGTGTCTACTAAATAGTTGGACGATAAAATTGCTATACCGAATAAACGGAAGAGAACTTTGTATATATTTAATAATTTGAAGACCAAATAGCTACTTATAAAACATTGAGGACCATGTTAACTCTTCAATATAGTTAGAGGGCCAAGTTGAATAGTTTGAGGACCACATTGCTGCTTTTGAATAGTTTAAAGATATAAGTGCCTCTTCTTCATAGACAGGTGATGCACATGCATCTATTGATAGTTGGAGGACTCAAATGCATGTTTTGAATACTTAGGAATTCTAATTTTCCTTTCATATTAATTAATGAAATAGTACCTTTGGAATATTTGTAGGACTAATTTGCATCTGTTGTTTAGTTATAGGGCCACATTGCTCTTACTAATAGGTAGAGGATCAAGTTGTTGCTTATTAGTAGTAGGAACCAACTCACGTGAACTTAGAGATGACAAAAAACTCGTTCAACCCGAAATCCGTGGAGCCCGCCCCTAACGTGGCAGGGATTACCTGCCTGATTGGGTAAACGAGGCGATGATCATTGCCACGAAACGGGTACAGGAATCATAGTCCCCGTCCCACTATCCATCCCGTTTAAAGTTAATTTTAAATTTAAATTTTTTATCAAATAAAAATAATAGATTTATCATATTTTTAAAGAGAATATAAGTTGTTCATAACAAATTAGTAAAAAAGTAATAATATTTACTAAGTAAAGACATAGAAAAATAAAAGTAGAAAATATTTGGGCGGGATAAATGGAGCAAGGGACCCTCCCCGTCCCGTTTTAAACGGGTATGTGGATAGGGCAATGTAGCATAAATACCCGATGGGACGGGGATAACTAACGTGCTTGTTTTGAATCCAAATTTAATATTGAGCCCAAATCCTGAAAAGCCCAACATAAACCAAACCAAACGAGTCCAACCCAACCCAAACCAAGAACCGAGGCCTAACACAACCCAAATCATGTATGTCCAAGCTCAACTCAACCCAACTCCATTTGTAAAACCCCAAAAGAGCAAATATTTAAAAATAAAGTTCAAAATTTACTAATCAATTATCTATTTTCCATTTATACTGTAATATAGCCCCTTTTTGTTGGGGATTAAAATTAATTTTTTTGTAGATTTTAATAGTCGATGAAATGTTTAGTCGAAAGGTCGTGAAACTCATAAAATATGTAGTTAAATTATTTATTTTTTACTCAAATCAAAATCTATCAAACAGGAGCGTAATAGTATAAGTAAAAATCTTAGTATCACTTGACTCTCTGCTATCCTTCAATTAACTGACAGGTAATCAGCAATTAAATCTCATTAATTATATCAAATTCTCAAATTCATCCATCAATTACTCTGCATCAACTCATTCCCAAATCTAAACTTCATCATTCCTCATCCCTTCAGGGATATCGAATGGCATCGCATTGAACGGTGGTGGTTTAAACACTTTGCAGCAACTTTTCTCATTTCGCCGATAACATGAAGAACTCCATCCGGCTATCAACTATAAGGGATGCTGGTGTCATCTACGTTATGACTCACGACTCGATCGGTTTAGGAAAAGATAGGCCAACTCACCAACCAATCGAGCAACTAGCTGGTCTTTGAGATGTGCCTCGCCTGCTGGTTTTCCGACTTGCTGAAGACAATGAGACTGCAGGAGCCTACAGAGTGGATGTTGCACATCGGAGCGAGACCAGTCTTATCGCTCTATCAAGGCAAAAAGACACGGCATTTTTGTTTTTTTATATATCTAAGTAGACAACTGCAAAGTTGTCCCACCTATGAAGGGATAAGTTCTCAAATTTACCAAAAAGACAAGAATGATGCCACTTTGCCACATGAATTTGGTAAGTGAGCAAAAACTGTCTTTTTTAAAAATAGTCAACGACGGAACACCAGGTGACAAATCTGTTTGAAAGACAAACAGACAATGTCTCTAAATCATTTGTCTAATTCTTGGTTTCTTTCCAACTGTAGGATCTAAAACTCAGAAGCAAGTCAGTGAAAAGAATCTTAAAATCCTAACTTGCAATAAGTCAAATATGCTGCAGTAATTCTGCTTCCAAGCAACCTTATTAAAAAAAAAAAAAAATCCAAAGTAGAGTTCAGAAAGAAATCAATAGATTGGACCACATTAGTCATAGAAATTGAACCTTTGAATTTCACAACACTAACCACCTAATTCTTTACATTCAAGAGTGTTAGAATCATTGCCTATTCAAATTTACATCAAACTACAAAATAAAAGAATAAGCACATCACCGCCTCCTAAAACTTGATTTCTTGAAACCCCCTCTCTTGAATCGATTTTCATCAACGGTCGGTTTGGATTGGGGAATATCCTTGAAATCCAGAATTTGTACCTTTCTTTTCGCCTTCTTGATATCAAGACTCGCCTCCTTGAACTTCCTTTTTGTGGCCTCGAACTTTAGTTCATCCAAACACGAACCCTTGTTTCCACTTCTTGCGTCAATTTTATGCTTTGCACCTTCAGTTTCGATTTTCCTCTGAAACCTTTTGCCTCTGTCCTTGTTTTATTTATCAAAAGCCGCCGATTGAATAATCCCAGAACCCTTCTCCTTGGCGCCAATTTGCACCTGTTTTTTCACCTTCTCGACATCAAGATTCGGCTCCTCGAACTTTACTTCATCCAAACTCAAACCCTCGTTTCCACTTCTTGAGTCAATTATATGCTTTGCATCTTCAGTTTCAATCTTCCTCTGAAACTTTTTGCCCCTGTCCTTGTTTTCTCGACCAAAAGCCACGGATTGAATAATCCCATAACCCTTTTCCTCGGCGCCAAGATTTATGGGTTTCGAAGGTGCCGACATAACTCCATCAAATTGATCGTCAAGATCTTCTTCCAGGGGACTCTCGCAACTGAAATTCGAACTCGAAGAAATCGAGCAATCGTGGTCAATATCGTCCATGGGAGATGCCATTAGAAGGGCTTGGATAATTCGAGATCTTCTCGCTAGAAACTCCTTTGGTTTCTCCTTGGCAGCCACCGCAATTGATGCATTGATAAAATCAAAAATGTTTTCCAAACCTTGATCGTTAACAGAGTATGTGTTCTGAAAAGACGTTCTCAGATCAATCCCTGTACCCATTTTTGAAAATCTCCTATTCTACTGTTTTTGTGAATGTTAACGTTAGGAGTTTTCTACCGATTTATAACGTTGTAAAAGAAATCTGGAAAGATCTTGTGTTTAACTAATTGTGGGCGGGAATACCTTTAAAATTTGGGAGCGAATTTGTAGTAATTAATGAACCCAGTTGTCTTCCTAACTGAACTAGCCGTTGTATAAGAACACGCGGTTTAACTTTGTTTCCTTTCCTTTCCTTTTTGAATGTGCGACGTTAACATCTTTATCTAATTTTTTATTTCGTTGTTAATTGTAAAATCTGTTAACAATTTTATTAATTGGTCGAATTCTACAAATATTTGTCCCCAGATGATGTGGTCTTTAATAATATATATTTATATAAAAATTCAATCTAAGAGTTTTGAAAATAAAAAATTATATATTTACAAAAATTAGGAGAGGATAGGGTAAAAGTCGTGCATATCATTAGGATGATTTTACTTTATGAGCCACCTAAACTGCAAGCTCAACTGACGAGAATAAGTTAACCCCAATCTATCAAATGTGTTCTTATTGTGGAACACTTCAACGCCAATTACTCGTTGTCTATTACCTCTTTAATAACACTTGTCAACAAAATATAAAAAATAATAATTATCTTGGGTCCTCACATGTTTTAGACCTAGTTACTTGTACACATTTTCCCGTGGAAGGAGGTGCAAAATTAGGCGTAAGACCACTTACAGATTGAAGTACAAAATTGCATGCATAACTAATCTCAGCCAATCAAGAACTATAACAAGTAGGCCCAGTTCAATTTCTATGTATAAGTTTTGCAAAACTCTAATACGCTATATAGGCCACTGGCCTATTAGGCTAACCATATCCATGTTCAACGGTTTGAACTTTACCACTTTGAGCGCTTGTTTGGGAAAAGATCATAATCAATTTAAGTTGTGATAATACTTGTGGATCTCACAAAATATTGTATTTATAAATTAAATAGGTGCAAAATGAGAGTTAAATATCATTGGACACATTGAGGAGGCTCAATATAAATGATTAATAAGTAATGGGTTATGACATTTTACATGTGTGGTGTGGTGTGTTGTGTAATAGAAATAGAGAGAAGGCATAGATAGTATTATCGAACAGGTCAAGCTCATCCGAACATATCTCACTACAGGGCATCTTAGACCTGTAAATTTGTCCCAAGGTGAGTTCGATCAAATTTCACGTTTCGAATAATATGGTGTCCTGATTGCTCCTTTGAAATGAAATAGCTCCTATTAAGTAGTTGGATGGTCAAATTGCAATTTTGAGTAGTCAAAGAACCAAATTGTCCCTTCTACATAGATGGAGGAACCTTCTAATTAGTTCAAGGACCAAAATTTTCTTACCAAATTGTAGGAGGGCTAAATTGCTCCCATTGATTAGATGGAGGAACAAATTGCTCCTGCTACATAATTATTGGCAGATGATTTGACACGTTTTTGAATAGGGGATGAGGAAATTAGAGTCCATATTGTGTATGGTGTCGATGGAACTCTAATTGGAGTTCTTGTCCCAACTTATGGTAGGTAAGGTAACCCTTTCCTTATAATCGTGAGAATCCATCTACATCAAAATCTTAAGACCAAATAGATCTTTATGGAACAATTGATGATGACATTGCCTCTTATACATAGCTGAAGTATAAGTTTGCAAATTTTCTACAAGTGTGTAGATAATCCTAGGGATGACCAAGGGGTGGGATGAGGCGATCCTACTCTGTTTTTCATTTTTTTTTCCGTGTAAATTCTACGGTTAATTAGGAAATGGGCACATTTGGGGATAAAAAGTTGTACTAAAGTGGATTTTAACAAAAAAAAAAAAAAAAAAATGCTACATCAGGGGGATGGGACACCCGGTCTCCGCCTTGGGCTCCTTTTCGTCCCGTCACGAGGGAATTCCCATCCTATTCAGGTTTGGATTTTTCGGGTCAAATTGACATCCCTATCTTGACCTTAAAAAATGGCATAGGATTATAATATAGCCACAAAAAAAAAAAAAAAAAAGAATTAAAAATTTCTCATATGAATCTTAAAATCTTAACCTTCATATGCTAAATTAATTAAACAGGAATTTATACTTGACAACATCAAATATGCTGCAATAATTCTTCTCAAGAAAATAAACAGAGTTCAGAAAGAAAGAAATCAATATATTGGAACACATTAATCACAGAAACTGATCCTTTGAAATTTCATAACACTAACCACAGAATTCATTACATTTAAAAGAATTAAAGTCAATGTCTATTCAAATTTACATCATCAAACTACAAAAGAAAATAACAAGCACATCACTTCCTTCTAAAACTTGATTTCTTGAAACCCCCTGTCTTGAATCGTTCATGAACAGTCGGTTTGGATTGGAGAATATCCTTAAAATCCAGAATTTGTACCTTTCTTTTCGCCTTCTTGATATCAAGACTCACCTCCTCGAACTTCCTTTTTGTGGCCTCAAACTTTACTTCATCCAAACCCAAACCCTTGTTTCCACCATTTGCGTTAATTTTGTGCTTTGCACCTTCAGTTTCGATTTTTCTCCGTAACTTTTTGCCTCTGTCCTTGTTTTCTTTATCAAAAGCCGCGGATTGAATAATCCCAGAACCCTTCTCCTCGGCGCGAATTTGTACCCATTTTTTCACCTTCTTGACGTCAAGACTCGGCTCCTCGAACTTTACTTTATCCAAACTCAAGCCCTCGTTTCCTCTTCTTGCTTCAATTTTATGCTTGGAACCTTCAGTTCCACTGTCCTTGTTTTCTCCATCAAAAGCCACAGAATGAATAACCCCAAAACCCTTTTCCTTGGCGCCAAGATTTATGGGCTTCGAAGGTGCCGACGTAACTCCATCAAATTGATCATCAAGATCTTCATCCAGCGGACTCTCGCAACTGAAATTTGAACTCGAAGAAATCGAGCAATCTTGATCAATGTCGTCCATGGGAAATGTCAATAGAAGCTCTTGGATAATTTGAGATCTTCTCGCTAAAAACTCCTTTGGTTTCTCCTTGGCAGCCACTGCAATTGATGCGTTGATCAAATCAAAAATATTTTCCAAACCTTGATCGTTAACAGAGTATATGTTCTGAAAAAACGTTCTCAGATCAATCCCCGTACCCATTTTTGAAAATCTCCTATTCTACTGTTTTTGTGAATGTTAACGTTAGGGGTATTCTACGTATTTATAACGTTGTATAAGAAATCTGGAATGATCCAATTGTGGGCGGGAATTTGTAGTAATTAATGAACCCAGTTGTCTTCCTAACTGAACTAGCCGTTGTATAAGAACACGCGGGTTAACTTTGTTTCCTTTTCTTTTTGAATGTGCGACGTCAACATCTTTATCTAATTTTTTATTTCTTTGTTAATTGTAAAACCTCTAAACAATTTTATTAATTGGTCGAATTCTACACATTTCTCCCCAACTCGAAATTTAATCTACTCAAGGGTCTCGAGTCAAATTAAATTTTTTTTTCTCAATTGAATGATTATAAAAAAAAATGATAAACGGTTTTTGAAAAAAAAAATTGTGGTTAAAAAAATTAAGAGACTAGCGTAAAAGTTGTGCATAATCACTACTACGATCTAGATATATGGGCAATTTAAACTGCCAAAGTTGTGACGAGGAAGGCTCACTCTAGCCTATTCAATGTTAATCCTATCATATTGATCAAAACATAGTATACTCTAATGTCGATCAGTTGTCGTCTATTACCTCTTTAACAACACTTGTCAACGAAATATGCAAAAATAATAACTTCGGCCCTCCACATGTTTAAGACCTACTAGTTCCATGTAGACATTTTCCCATGTAAGGAAGTGCTAAATTAGGCGTTTGGACCACTTGGTGATTGAAGTACAAAACTGCATGCATAACTAGTCTCAACCAATCAAGAACTATAACAAGTTTTGTGGAACTCTAATACGCTGTATAGATTGATGAATTGGCTTCCCACAAAAATTATTTTTCGACTCTACTAACTTAAATAATGAAAAGTCCTCAAATCATTGTATTTGTAAGCATTTGAACCGGCCTATTAGGATAACCATATGCATGTTCAACGATTTGAAACTCACCATTTTGAGCGTTTTTATGGGAATAGACTATCACATTGTGAATAGTAGATAGTGCTTGTAGATCCCACAGCGAGAATGAGACAAATGTAAAAAAAATTAGAGAAAGGGTAGATATTATTGTTGAGCTAGTCAAAGGTAGGGAGTCCTTATGAGTTTTCATATGATTGCATTTGCCCATCAAAGTTATAATCAACATGAACAGAATGATGAATCGAAATAAAATTGTATTTATTTTATCTGTTTAATTAAAAATATATTTGGTGTTTTGGGTTTTATTGTGAAAGAGAGAAGTCTCTTCAATTTAATTGGGTAAATAGTGAGATCTTAGGGTTCAAAGGGAGGTAATCCTAATGGGTTTTCATATGATTGCATTTGCGTGTCAAAGTTAAAATAACATGAACAAAATGATGAATTGAAATAAAACTGCATTTACTTTATCTGTTTAATTAAAAATATATTTGGTGTTTTGGATTTTATTGTGAAAGATGTTGGGAATTTACTTAACATGCACAGAGGAAAATTAATAATTTTTCAATTCCTACCACGGATCTGTTTTGTGTTTAGATAGAAACTGTGTTGAGAATAGTACATTTGATCAATTTTATAAACTCTTTTGCTGATTCTTGGACTCCAATGATCACGATCTTCAATCCAAGCTGTCCAATTGTCCAGCCTCCAATAATGATCCACACAGAGAATAAGAATGACGGCTAGGGTTTTACTTTTCTTGTGCTAGCAAGAATAATGAAAAATCTCTACAGTTTACAAACTCTAGCAGCCTATTAATATAAGCCCAAGTGGGCTGGCCCATCTCTAAACTTCACCCGATCCGATATTTAATTAATCAAATTAATTAAATACAGTCCATGAATTAATTAATCCACTTAATTAATTCGGGCCGATTAATAAGCAATACAATTAATTATTTATTCAACACTTATCAATTAATTAATTGGTAAATCTCATTTTTCTGGTTCTCTTTTGTGTGTGACCCATTAGGTTTCCGATCACGATGTCTAACGACGTGAATTCTTATTTTGATCTAATCAAAATCGATAAATTAAAACACCCCTTTTAATTTATCACTAATTCACATTCGTCGTCCCAAATTGATATCTAACAATGTGTCGGCAATACATGTGATGGAAAATGTCACGTGATGTGACAAACCAAACTTGTTCGTTTACTGTAAAATTATAATCCTTTCGTCAATACGATCCAATCAATAATGAGATATGGATATGTGTCAATCTCAATTATCGATCATATCTTTTATCTCAGTGTTAAGTCAATGTAAGTCGAAAACTCTTTTCCGACTTATGAGTTCACCTTGGCCAAGGATTTCATTATTAACTTAACTGGCTATCTAAGAGCGACGAATTCTCTATTGATCATTCACAACCTTCATATAATTCTTGACATACCCGAACGATGCTATATTAGCGATCTTTGGCTGAGTAACATCCAACACCATCAAAGTATGACTGTCTTCATATAAGGTTCTATGACGACCTCAAGTCAAAGGACCACTTCCACAACCGAACGTTAGAGATTAACCACTAACACTCAGATAGTTATCCATGTGGAATCTCCTAGCGGGTCTCCGATATTTTGTTCTATAACAAAACATCCACGTGTTCATTCAATTGTCACCATACTTTAACTTGTCAGATCAGCTACTTACTTCATAAGTAAGAATGCTACATGCGATGATCTATCCGTAATAACGATATCCGTATCTCGTTATTATTTCGACCACGGAAGATTTAAGATTCGATCATTTATGATTTGCATCTCACAATCACAACTCCTTGTAATTAATAAATCACCAAAACTTGAATCTACGGATTCTATTATTTAATTTATTAGAATATTAATTCAATTACATAATAGATATTGCCATACATGCATCAATTATATATATTTAAAGTGTTTATGTCCAAAATTGATTGGAACTAGGGTATAACACTTACAAACTCACTTGCACTTGATCCAATCACTTATATATCTTATACCTAAGAGTCTACACGACGATCATGTTTATCCCGCGACAACTCTTTGTCAGTGGATCTGCAATTTAATAACTTGTGGGAATTCGTTCTTTCTTTACGTCATTTCATTGAATTATCTTTCTGATAATACCGCCTTAACACATGTTTAGGTCATTGATGAGACCTTAGTTCCTCCGATTGCACGATGGCTCCATTGTTATCACAATGCAGAAACGTGTGATCAATAATGTTAGGAACTACTCTAAGTTCATTAATAAACTTCCTGATCCAGACAATAACTTTAGTTGCTTGGTAAAGCAATGATGTATAAGGCTTCTATTATTGAATCAACGATTATTTCCTATTTGGAACATTTTCAATACACCGCTTAAGAGTAAACCAATATCCTATTTGAGGTATGATATTATTCTAGTCTGACTAGAAGTTAGTATCAGTCTATCTATGAACTCTCAGTTCATTTTCCCCATATAAAATTTTCTCGAGATTTTATCTATATAGATTAGGATGAGTTAAGTAATCATTTAGATTTATTTCTATAAATCAACTTGTTTCTCCCATATCTATCACGGAGAAGTATTTAACAACCATAATTTCAACAATTGAAATATAGAGATATCGTTTCCTATAATATGTCTCATACATATAATATCAGGAATGCAACAATACTCCCACTATCTTCTTGTAAATGCACAACTCATCTTTATTTTGATAAAATCAAACATTTTGATTTTCTTATCAAATCAAAGATTTTAGCTCCAGTAAGTATATGTTAGAATTTCTGTTATTGTCATTGCTTTTCAACACAGTAAGTATACGTTTTCCTTTTTATCTTGTAGTTAAAAAAATTTATTGTTTGGCTAGACTTTATTTTTTTTATAAGAAGAAGAAGGTAGTTTAATTAAATAATTTTTTAACTAAATAAAGTTGGAAAAAAAAAACATATAAATTGGCATGAAAATGCTAATTCATTTATTGAATTTGTAGGGGGGGTTCATCCCGTGTCTTAGTGATGATGATGTTAACTATTAGAACTTTTTTGCATTCATCAAATAATATATTACTAATCTCTTATATTTTTTATGTTGAGGTTTCCCAGTAACTGTGCCAAAATAAAAAAGGAAAACAGTATGTAACTCTTTTACTAAGAAAGTATTTTTGTTAACAGTAGCTTTGAAAACAAATTGCTAATTACAACAAGAATTCCTATAATTGCTTTGAGGCACAAATGCTAGATGTCTCGCACACAATTATTCAAGACCACAGCTAGGTATGGATTCCTTGATCACAATACAATGTGATATCATTTCCTTTAATACTCCCCTAAAGTTGGAGCGTGAATGTCAAGAACTCAAAATTTTCTAAGTTGTGACTGAAAAACAACTTATTCCAGTGATTTAGTAAATAACCAGCTATTTGTTGTCCCATTTGGATGTAGATTATCTCAATCTCCATACATTGAACTTGTTCTCCTACTGTGTAGTGCAACTCAATGTATTTTGTTCATTCGTTGTACATTGGATTAGTAAAATGTGCATGGCTGCTTAATTATCACAAAACAACTGGATAGGTTGATACGTCATCTATAGCAGCATTTTCATCAAAATATTTCTTCCTACAAAATGTTCTAAAAGAATCTTCTAGAAATAATTAGGAATAAGAAATACAATAATGTTAAATAAGAGTTATTATTTGTCTTTTAAACTTATCCCAGATCACATATCCAAAACGCAAAACTCAAAAGGGAAAAAATTGAATGTAATGACTTATCAGTTATCGTCCAACAAAAACTCCTTTTAGAACCAAAAAAAAAAAAAATCACAAACAAAAACTTTAATTTCATACTCTATATTGATAGGTTATGATCTCTTGACTTTTATTGATGGCCCACGTCCCTGTCCATTGGCCACTATACCAAAAATTGACATTGAAATAGTTAATCATCAATATTTTACTTCGACCGATCATGATCCACTTATTTTGAATAATATTATTGGGTATCTATCTCCATATCATTCCACCCACAACTTCTTCTACCATATCACGAGCATGTAGGACAACACTTGTAACCACACGTCTTATTCCAGCTCTTATTTTTCAGAAATAGTTAGAGGACCAAGTTTCACATTGAGAGTAAATAGAGGATCGATTTTCCCTACAAATTGTTGTTTCTGAGTTGTTGGAGCATGATATTGCCTTTTGCTTAGTTGGAGCATGAATTCACACCTTTTGATTAGTTTAAGGACCAAAACATGCCTACTGAATAGTGAGGGATCAAATTGCTCCTACCGAGTAGATCGATGACCAAAATGCACCTTCTATATAATTGGAGAATGATTTATCACGTTTTGAAAAGTGGGAGGACTAACTTATTGATGACAAATAGTTGGAGGACCAAACTGATTCATCTGAATAGCTAGAAGACCCATTTAACCCTCTTGAATAGTATGAGAAAGAACTAACATCATGTGATTATTTGAAAGACTAATATGCTTCTCGTGTGTAGTTGGAGGACCAAAAGGCACAGTTGAATCGTTGGATGACCAAATTTTGTGTAATAAATATTTGGAGCACTGTAAAGCTGACAAAATTTCTCTACCAAGGACCAAATAGCTCCTTATGAAACGATTGAGGATGACATTGCCTCTTAGACATAGTTGGACGGCCGACTTGCATGTTTGGATAGTTTGAGGATCCCTCTCCTGCTTCTGAATAGGATCTGCTGTCAAGTTTTTTTGTCGTTGAAGTGTCTCGAAGATGCACTAATTGCCAATTTTGTGTGTGCATATTGATTATTTGTTGCCCAAATTTCACAATGTTACCGGTGTTTTTTTGTAAATGACCGAACTCCTATCTAAGTCGATAATTTGAAAATTCAAAGTTGTCTCATCTATGAAGGGCTTTGTGAGCTGCACTACATGTACAAAAATAGAGAGATGCTAGGGGATACTGAAATTTGTACCTCAGCCCCTGTTGTACCTCAGCCCCTGTTTAATTCCCTGCCAGGAGCTTCTATTTGAGTAGCATTAGTGACCAAAAAAAATACACTCCCTACCTTTACCGTGTACAAGGCAATGTCTCAAAATCATCAAAGGTATGATTTCTGTCTAGGTGTAGGAATCTAAAAACTCAGAAGCAATTCAAAGGCAGTGAAATTTCTCATCAGAGTCTTAGAATCCTAACTTGCAATAAGTCAAACAGAAATTTATACTCAAGAACACCAAATATGCTGCAATAATCTGCTTAATAACCAAAGAAGAGTTCAGAAAGAAATCAACAGATAGGAACACCTTAATAACAGAAACTGAACTTTTGAAATTTCATAACACTAACCACATAATTCTTTACATTAAAAACTGTTAGAATCATTGCATATTCAAAAGAAAACATATTATTCTGAATTTGTTCTAAAAATTTCTCATCCGAATCTTAAAATCCTAATTTGCATGCAATTAGTTAAATAGAAATTTATACTCAAGAGCATCGAATCTGCTTTGTTACAACCTTGTTAAAAAAAGAAAATAACCGAAGCAGAGTTCAGAAAGAAAACAATATATTGGAAAACATTAATCATAGAAACTGAACCTTTGAATTTCATTACACTAACCACGTAATTCTTTACATTCAAGAGTGTTAAAATCATTGTCTATTCAAATTTACATCTTCAAACTAGAAAAGAAAATAACAAGCACATCACTTTCTCCTAAAACTTGATTTCTTGAATCGATTTTCATCAACAGTGGGTTTGGTCCGTTTGGATTGGGGAATATCCTTAAAATCCAGAATTTGTATCTTTCTTTTCGCCTTTTTGATATCAAGACTCGCCTCCTCGAACTTTCTTTTTGTGGCCTCGAACTTTACTTCATCCAAACCCAAACCCAAACCCAAACCCTTGTTTCCCTTTCTTGCCTCGATTTCATGCTTCACATCTTCCGTTTCGATTTGTCTCTGAAACTTTTTGCCTCTGCCCTTATTTTCTCCATCAAAAGCCGTGGATTGAATAATCGCAGAACCCTTCTCCATTTGTGCCTGTTTTTTCACCTTCTTGACATCAAGACTCGGCTCCTCGAACTTTACTTCATCCAAACTCAAACCCTCGTTTCCTCTTCTTGCGTCAATTTTATGCTTGGAATCTTCAGTTACGATCTCTCTCTGAAACTTTTTGCCTCTGTCCTTGTTTTCTTCATCAAAACCCATGGATTGAATAACCCCAAAACCCTTTTCCTTGGTGCCGAGATTTATGGGTTTCGAAGGTGCCGACGTAACTCCATCAAATTGATCATCAAGATCTTCATCCGGCGGACTCTCGCAACTGAAATTCGAACTCGAAGAAATCGAGCAATCTTGATCAATGTCGTCCATCGGAGATGCCATTAGAAGGGCTTGGATAATTCGAGATCTTCTCGCTAGAAACTCCTTTGGTTTCTCCTTGGCAGCCACCGCAATTGATGCATTGATAAAATCAAAAATGTTTTCCAAACCTTGATCGTTAACAGAGTATGTGTTCTGAAAAAACGTTCTCAGATCAATCCCTGTACCCATTTTTGAAAATCCCCTATTCTACTGTTTTTGTGAATGTTAACGTTAGGAGTATTCTACGTATTTATAACGTTGTAAAAGAAATCTGGAAAGATCTTGTGGGCGGGAATACCTTCTTCAAGATCTGGGAGGGTAAAATTTGGGAGGGAATTTGCAGTAATTAATGAACCCAGTTGTTTCCTTAACTAAACTAGCCGTTTTATAAGAACACGCTGTTGAACTCTGTTAACAATTTTATTAATTGGTCGAATTCTGCACGTATCTTCTCAACTCCAAATTAGGCCCCGTTCGGGAGGGATTAAAAGTCAATTAAAATTGAAAATATGATCGTTATTGGGTCCCACTCGTCTAATAAAAGTCAACAATAACGGCTATATTTTCAATTTTAATCCCTTCCATACAAGGCCATATAAAATGATTATGTATCTTTAGTTATATGAAAAATTTAATCTATTTAAGGGTCTCGAGTAAAATTATTATTTTTTATTTCAAATTTTTTTATCTCAATAGAATGATTATAAAAAAATGATAAATGGTTTTTGAAAAAAAAAAATTGTAAATATTATTGTTGAGCTGATCAAATCCATCTAATCTTATCTTCCTATAGCGCATCTTAGAATTGTAAATTTGTCCCAAGCTGAATTCGATCAAGTTGGAGTCGGGTTTACTCACACAATGTCTTATTGTTTAATAATTACATACAAATTCTATTCATCTAGCCCATGTTTGACATACAAGCTAATTTTAATTTTTCTTTTTTAACACATATATTAATTAATTAATTTCTTTTTTCAGTTTGGCTTCCTCGTCCCTTTGTTTTTTCTTTCTCTGTTTTCAAAAACAAAACATGGTGTTTATAAAATTAATTAGTCGAGCAACTTTCGCATTCTGACTACTTGCACATCAGGATATTTGGAGAGTGTAAAACGGGATTTTTAGATAAGTTTATGGCACTTGTATTGTCACACATGATAGGAACATGATCGTAGGATAAATGAAAATCGCTAAGGGTTTGTTTCATCCATAGTATTTGAGCACAACACTGCGGCGAAAATGTATTCGGCCTCAGCCGTACATAAGGCCACGGAGTTTTGTTTCTTACTAAACCATGAAACTAGGGCGAAACCAAGAAAGTGACAAGTCTCGCTAGTGCTTTTCCAATAAACTTGACAACCAGCCCAATCGGCATTCGAGTAACTAAGTAAGTGAAAGTGAGTTTGTTTTGGGTACCAAAGTCCTAAGTTTTGAGTCCTACTAAGATATCTAAAATTCTTTTCACAGCTTTTAGGTGAGATTCCTTAGGATTAGATTGAAAACGAGCACATAAGCATATTCAAAAATAATATTGAGTCTACTTGCAGTTAAATAAAGAAGGGATCGGATCATACCTTGATATTTAGTGATGTCAACGGAAATGCCTTGTTCATCTTTGTCAAGCTTTATGAAGTGCTCATCGGAGTATTCATCGGCTTTAAATCATTCATTTCGAACCTCCTTAATATATCTAATATGTATTTACTTTGATTTATGAAAATACCCTCACACGATTGTTTAATTTGTAGTCAGAGAAAATATTTGAGTTCACCCGTCATGCTCATTTCGAATTCTATGCTCATACTTTTTGAAAATTCTTCACAAAGTTGAATATTTGTTGCCTCAAAAATGATGTCATCAACATAAATTTGTACAATAAACATGTCTTGTTTATGAGTTTTAATAGAAAGAGTAGTGTCCACTTTTTCAATAAAAAACCATTTGAAAGTAGAAAATTGCTCAATCGTTTATACCAAACTCTAGGAGCTTGCTTTAGTCCGTAAAGAGCTTTTCGAAGTTTGAAAACATGATTTGAAACTTATGCCTTGCAAAGCCGGCTGGTTGTTCAACAAAAACTTCTTCTTGAACGAATCCATTTAAAAATGCACTTTTAATATCCGAGTAAAGTTTTTGTGACATGGAAATGTAAGAAACATGTGAATGGATTCTAATCGAGCCACTGGAGCAAAAGTTTCTTCATAATCAATACCTTCTTCTTGATTATAATCTTAGGCCACTAATCTAGCCTTGTTACGCACAATGATCCCATTTTCATCTCTTTTGTTTCGAAAAATCCATGTAGTACCAATAACGGTTTGATTTGTTGGTCTAACAACCAAGTCCCAAACATAGTTTCTCTAAAATTGATTAAGTTTTTCTTACATCGTTAGAATCCAAAACTCAACAAATTCCCATTCTTTAAAGTTTTTGAGTTCGATTTGTGAAATAAATGCATAACTACTAAGATGATTTCTAAAAGAGGTTCTAGTAGTGATACCTTTTGATGGATCATCGATTATTAATTCCTTTGGGTGAGATGAGACAAACTTCCATTCTTTTGGAAATGTAGAGTCGCCTTGAGTTTCAATTGACGTTTCTTCTCTTTCATGATCGTTGGGGTCTTTTGATTGTTCTTCATTTGGTACTCGTTTGTCTTGGATATTCATTTGTTCAAAAGGAGTCTCCGAATCTACATCATCATCATTACCTTTCTCTCGATCAACAAAATTAGTCTCATTAAATGTAACGTGCATAAAATCTTCAACGACTAAAGTTCTTTTATTAAAAACTCTATATGTTTTGCTAGTCAATGAATAATCAAGAAAAATTTCAATATCGGATTTTGAGTCAATTTTTTCTAAATAGTCTTTTGTGTATAAAATGAAACATTTGTAACCGAAGAATTTGAAATAACTAATGTTGGGAATTCTATTTTTCCAAAGTTGAGTTTTGGTTTTCTTATGACTTACCAAAACTCTATTTATAATATAGCATGCGATATTAACGGCTTCAGTCCAAAAGTATTTAGGCAAATTATTTTCATTTAGCATGGTTCGAGCCATTTCTTGTAATGTACGATTCTTCCTTTCTACTACACCGCTTTGTTGAGAAGTTCGAGGAGCCGAAAAATTTTATTCATATCCATTATCGTTACAAAAATTATCGAACACAAGATTGTCAAATTTTCCACCATGATCACTTCTAATGGTGGTGATAGTGTGACCATTTTCATTTTCAACTTTCTTACAAAAATATTTGAAAGCCTTTACGGTTTCATCTTTTGCACTCAGAATATAACCTATGTAAATCTTGAAAAATTATCAAAAATAACAAAGGTTTAATGCTTACCGCATGAGCTAGCCATTCTAGATGGTCCAAAGAGCTCCATGAAGAGAAATTTCAATGATTTTGTTGTTGAAGAAAAGATTTTTGGTTTAAAAGAGCTCTTAACTTGCTTTCCAAGTTGACAAGCATCACAAATTTTGTCTTTTTCAAATTTCAACTTTGACAATCCTTTCACAAAACAATTTTTTGAAATCTTTGAAATATGGTCCATGTTTACCCTTCTATGATAAAGCCATGTTTCATCTTTTAATCCAAGTAAGCAATGTTCGTTATTTTCACGTTCAATGTTTATGATATAAACATCTTTATTTCAACTTCCTATGAAAATTACCTCTTTTGATGTAGCATCCTTAATGAGGCATGTAGAAGAATCGAATTTTATATTATAACATTTATCACATAATTGACTAATACTTAACACGTTATGTTTGAGGTTGCCGACTAATAAAACATTGTCAATTGAGAGGGATAAGTGATTACCAATGTTGCTGATTCCAATTATCTTTCCCTTTGCACTGTATCCAAAAGTTACATCTCCATCCTTTCTTTTGAAGTTTGAAAGTAGAGATAGATCTCCAATCATGTGCTTCGAACATCCACTATTCAAGAACCATTTACTTTTGATTTCCTTGGTACCTCATCTTCAAGAGCCATGAAGCACATGTTAGTGATTTCATCTTAATGATTGCTTTCATTTTGATCTTCATTGTCGCTATCATCCCAAGTAGCTTGAAGTGCCTTTTTCTTGAATATTTTCCTTTTGTTTGGGCACTCGGTTCTTTTATCTTTGGGTTTGTCACATTCATAGCAAATAATTCTCGTATTCTTTTCTTTGAAACCTTTTGTTGTTACAAAAGCCTCTCAATTTTTTGACGAGGAGTACTAGATCATCGAGCTCTTCACCACTCATGTTACTTGTTGAGGTCTCCTCATCAATAGCCGATTTTAGAGCAATTTATCGTTTAAGAATTTCTTTTGATTCATCCTTCCTCTTCTTTGTCTTTTCCTTGATCTCCGTATTATTGTGCTCATAGATCATCAAGGTTCCATATAATTCTTCCAAAAGATATGTAACCATACGTCTTATTCCAGCTCTTATTTTTCAGCAATAGTTAAAGGACCAAGTTTCACATTCAGAGTAAATAGAGGATCAATTTTGCCTACAAATTGTTGTTTCTGAGTTGTTGGAGGATGAAATTGCCTTTTGCTTAGTTGGAGCATGAATTGACACCTTTTGATTAGCTTGAGGATCAAAACATGCCTACTGAATAGTGAGGGATCAAATTGCTCCTACTAAGTAGATCGAGGACCAAAATGCATCATCTATATAATTGGAGAATGATTTAGCACCTTTTAAAAAGTGGGAGGACTAACTTATTGATGACAAATAATTGGAGGACCATACTGATTCATCTGAATAGCTAGAAGACCCATTTAACCCTCTTGAATAGTATGAGAAAGAACTAACATCATGTGATTATTTGAAGGACTAATCTCCTTCTCGTGTGTAGTTGGAGGACCAAAAGGCACAGTTGAATCTTTGGATGACCAAATTTTGTGTAATAAATATTTGGAGCACCGTAAAGCTGACAAAATTTCTCTACCAAGGACCAAATAGCTCCTTATGAAACAATTGAAGATGACATTGCCTCTTAGACATAGTTGGACGGCCGACTTGCGTGTTTGGATAGTTTGAGGATCCTTCTGTTGCTTCTGAATAGGATCTGCAGTCAAGTTTTTTTTTTTTATCTTTGAAGTGTCTCGAAGATGCACTAATTGCCAATTTAGTGTGTGCATATTGATTATTTGTCGCCCAAATTTCACAATGTTACTGGTGTTTTTTTTTTTTTTTTTTTTGTAAATGACTGAACTCCTATCTAAGTCGATAATTTGAAAATTAAAAGTTGAGACCTAGTTCCTTGTATAAGGACCACTTACTGAATGAAGTACAAAATTTAATGCATAATTAGTCTCAACCAATCATGAAATAAAACACGTTGGTTTCATTCATAATTTATAGAGTAATGTTATTTAGTCTCACTGAAATTACAATTCTAGTTTAGGTGAAATTAAATAAGTTATTTAATTTCACCTTTCATTTAGCCTATTATTTAGAGTCACCTAAACTGGGGTTACAATCGCAATGAGGCTACATAGCATTATTCTATTTTATATACAAACTGTAAGTGTTATGCCCTAAATTCAATCAATTTTGGACATGAACACTTAATGTATAATTAATATATTTCATTTATGACAGATCTATTATTTAATTAAATTAATATTCTAATAAATTAAATAATAAAATACGTAGATTCAAGTCTTGATAATTTGTTAATTACAATGAGTTGTGATTATGATATACAAATTACATATGACTGAATTTTAAATAATTCATAATCGTAAGTAATAACGAGATGCGAATATCGTTATTACGAATAGACAATCACCTGTGACATTTGTTACTTATGAAATAAGTAATTGATCTCACAAACGAAAGTTGAGTGACGCTTAAATGAACATGTTGATGTTTTGTTATAGAACAAAACATTGGAGACTTGTTAAAGGAGATTCCACGTGGATAACTATTTGAGTATCAGTGGTTAACCATTCGACTTGAGGTCATCATAGTGCCTTACATGATGACAATTATACTTTGGTGATATTGGATATGGCCAAGAGTCACAATACAAAATCAATCGGGTATGTCAATATTCATATTAATATTGTGAATTATCAATAGATGATTCGTTACTCTTAGATCACACAAGATTATAATCTACATTTCATTTAATTAAATTGATAACGAAATCCTTGGTCAAGGTATACTCATAAGTCGAAAAAGAGTTTTCGATTTATATTGACTTAATAGTGGAATGAAAGATGTGATTGATAATCCAGATTGACAGACATCCATATTTTGTAAGTGATCGAATTATATTGACGAAGGGATTATAGTTTCACAGTAAACGAACAAATTTGATTTGTCGTATCACGTGACATTTCTAATCACATGTATTGTTTTGACATATTGCTAAATGTCAGTATGGGATGACGGATGTGAATTGTGATAAATTAAAATTGAGTATTTTAATTTATCGATTTGGCTTATATCAAAATAATAATTCACGTCATTAGGTATCGTGAACGGGAACCTAATTGGTCACACACAAAAGAAGAATTAGAAGAATGAGATTTACCAATTAATTAATTAAGTGTTGAACAATAAATTAATTGAGATGCTTTTTAACAAGTCCGAATTAATTAATTCATGGAACAAAATTAATTAATTGGATTAATTAAATATTGAACCGAGTTAAGTTTAAAGACATACTAAGCCCACTTGGATTTTTGTTAATAGGCTGCTAGTGTTTGAAAAATCATAACAGAACACGATTCATATTCTTACTAACACAAGAAATAGAGAAACTCTAGTTCTCTCATTCTTGTTCCTTGTGTGAATTTTTATTGGAGGATGGACAATTGGATAATTGTGGATGGCAGATCGTGATTGTTCGTGTTCAAAATAAGTAAAGGGGTTTGTAAAATTCAACAAATGTATATTTTCTATCATAGTTTTTATCTAAATACAAAACATGTTTTTGGTGGGAATTGAATTCTTTTTTTATTTTTTTTTATTTTTCGCTATACATGATTAAGTAAATTCCCAACACAAGTTTTTTGGAATTCTAATACGTTGTATAGATTGATCAATTGACTTCCCACTAAAATTATATTCGACTTTACTAAATTATATATCGAAAAGTCCTCAATCATTGCATTTGTGCACATCTACAAGCCTATTAGGCTAACCATGTGCATGTTTAATAGTTTGAATTTTACCACCTTGAGTGGTTGTTATAGAAATAGATTATAATCGATTTAAATTGTGAATAAATGGATAGTACTTGTAGATCCCTCGAGGAGGGTGAGACATATGCAACAAGAATGGGAAAGAGCGTAGATAGTATTGTCGAGCAGGTCAAATCCATCCAGTCATATCTCACTCTAATGCATCTTAGGCTTGTAAATTTGCCCCAAGATGAGTACGATCAAGTACTGACATAATGTCTTATTATTTAATATTTACATACAAATTCTATTCATTTAGCCCATGTTTGATGTACAAGCTAATTTTCTTTTTTCTTTTTTAATACAAATATTAATTAACTATTTTCAGTTTGACTTCCTTTGCCATTTTGTTTTTTTCTGGTTCTTTTTTTAAAAACATGGTGCTTCTAAAATTAATTAGTGGAGGACCAAATTTCTATTGTGGATTAGTGTGAGGACTGAAATGCCCAATCGAATAATTGAGGACCAAATTTTGTCTACTAAATATTTGGAGCTCCATATTGTGTCTACTAAATAGTTGGACGATAAAATTGCTATACCGAATAAACGGAAGAGAACTTTGTATATATTTAATAATTTGAAGACCAAATAGCTACTTATAAAACATTGAGGACCATGTTAACTCTTCAATATAGTTAGAGGGCCAAGTTGAATAGTTTGAGGACCACATTGCTGCTTTTGAATAGTTTAAAGATATAAGTGCCTCTTCTTCATAGACAGGTGATGCACATGCATCTATTGATAGTTGGAGGACCCAAATGCATGTTTTGAATACTTAGGAATTATAATTTTCCTTTCATATTAATTAATGAAATAGTACCTTTGGAATATTTGTAGGACCAATTTGCATCTGTTGTTTAGTTATAGGGCCACATTGCTCTTACTAATAGGTAGAGGATCAAGTTGTTGCTTATTAGTAGTAGGAACCAACTCACGTGAACTTAGAGATGACAAAAAACTCGTTCAACCCGAAATCCGTGGAGCCCGCCCCTAACGTGGCAAGGATTACCTGCCTGATTGGGTAAACGAGGCGATGATCATTGCCACGAAACGGGTACGGGAATCATAGTCCCCATCCCGCTATCCATCCCATTTAAAGTTAATTTTAAATTTAAATTTTTTATCAAACAAAAATAATAGATTTATCATATTTTTAAAGAGAATATAAGTTGTTCATAACAAATTAGTAAAAAAGTAATAATATTTACTAAGTAAAGACATAGAAAAATAAAAGTAGAAAATATTTGGGCGCGATAAATGGAGCAAGGGACCCTCCCCGTCCCGTTTTAAATGCGTATGTGGATAGGGCAATGTAGCATAAATACCCGATGGGACGGGGATAACTAACGTGCTTGTTTTGAACCCAAATTTAATATTGAGCCCAAATCCTGAAAAGCCCAACATAAACCAAACCAAACGAGTCCAACCCAACCCAAACGAAGAACCGAGGCCTAACACAACCCAAATCATGTATGTCCAAGCTCAACTCAACCCAACTCCATTTGTAAAACCCCAAAAGAGCAAATATTTAAAAATAAAGTTCAAAATTTACTAATCAATTATCTAGTTTCCATTTATACTGTAATATAGCCCCTTTTTGTTGGGGATTAAAATTAATTTTTTTGTAGATTTTAATAGTTGATGAAATGTTTAGTCGAAAGGTCGTGAAACTCATAAAATATGTAGTTAAATTATTTATTTTTTACTTAAATTAAAATCTACCAAACAGGAGCATAATAGTATAAGTAAAAATCTTCGTATCACTTGACTCTCTGCTATCCTTCAATTAATTGACAGGTAATCAGCAATTAAATCTCATTAATTATATCAAATTCTCAAATTCATCCATCAATTACTCTGCATCAACTCATTCCCAAATCTAAACTTCATCATTCCTCATCCCTTCAGGGATATCGAATGGCATCGCATTGAACGGTGGTGGTTTAAACACTTTGCAGCAACTTTTCTCATTTCGCCGATAACATGAAGAACTCCATCCGGCTATCAACTATAAGCGATGCTGGTGTCATCTACGTTATGACTCACGACTCGATCGGTTTAGGAAAAGATAGGCCAACTCACCAACCAATCGAGCAACTAGCTGGTCTTCGAGATGTGCCTTGCCTGCTGGTTTTCCGACTTGCTGAAGACAATGAGACTGCAGGAGCCCACAGAGTGGATGTTGCACATCGGAGCGAGACCAGTCTTATCGCTCTATCAAGGCAAAAAGACACGACATTTTTGTTTTTTTATATTTCTTACCCCGTGTTTTTTTATATATCTAAGTAGACAAATGCAAAGTTGTCCCACCTATGAAGGTGGGACAACGACGGAACACCAGGTGACAAATCTGTTTGAAAGACAAACAGACAATGTCTCTAAATCATTTGTCTAATTCTTGGTTTCTGTCCAGCTGCAGGATCTAAAACTCAGAAGCAAGTCAGTGAAAAGAATCTTAAAATCCTAACTTGCAATAAGTCAAATATGCTGCAGTAATTCTGCTTCCAAGAAACCTTATTAAAAAAAAAAAAAAATCCAAAGTAGAGTTCAGAAAGAAATCAATAGATTGGACCACATTAGTCATAGAAATTGAACCTTTTGAATTTCACAACACTAACCACCTAATTCTTTACATTCAAGAGTGTTAGAATCATTGCCTATTCAAATTTACATCAAACTACAAAATAAAAGAATAAGCACATCACCGCCTCCTAAAACTTGATTTCTTGAAACCCCCTCTCTTGAATCGATTTTCATCAACGGTCGGTTTGGATTGGGGAATATCCTTCAATTCCAGAATTTGTACCTTTCTTTTCGCCTTCTTGATATCAAGACTCGCCTCCTCGAACTTCCTTTTTGTGGGCTCGAACTTTACTTCATCCAAACCCAAACCCCTGTTTCCCCTTCTTGCCTCGATTTTATGCTTCACATCTTCCGTTTCGATTTGTCTCTGAAACTTTTTGCCTCTGCCCTTATTTTCTCCATCAAAAGCCGTGGATTGAATAATCGCAGAACCCTTCTCCATTTGTGCCTGTTTTTTCACCTTCTTGACATCAAGACTCGGCTCCTCGAACTTTACTTCATCCAAACTCAAACCCTCGTTTCCTCTTCTTGCGTCAATTTTATGCTTGGAATCTTCAGTTACGATCTCTCTCTGAAACTTTTTGCCTCTGTCCTTGTTTTCTTCATCAAAACCCATGGATTGAATAACCCCAAAACCCTTTTCCTTGGTGCCGAGATTTATGGGTTTCGAAGGTGCCGACGTAACTCCATCAAATTGATCATCAAGATCTTCATCCGGCGGACTCTCGCAACTGAAATTCGAACTCGAAGAAATCGAGCAATCTTGATCAATGTCGTCCATCGGAGATGCCATTAGAAGGGCTTGGATAATTCGAGATCTTCTCGCTAGAAACTCCTTTGGTTTCTCCTTGGCAGCCACCGCAATTGATGCATTGATAAAATCAAAAATGTTTTCCAAACCTTGATCGTTAACAGAGTATGTGTTCTGAAAAAACGTTCTCAGATCAATCCCTGTACCCATTTTTGAAAATCCCCTATTCTACTGTTTTTGTGAATGTTAACGTTAGGAGTATTCTACGTATTTATAACGTTGTAAAAGAAATCTGGAAAGATCTTGTGGCGGGAATACCTTCTTCAAGATCTGGGAGGGTAAAATTTGGGAGGGAATTTGCAGTAATTAATGAACCCAGTTGTTTCCTTAACTAAACTAGCCGTTTTATAAGAACACGCTGTTGAACTCTGTTAACAATTTTATTAATTGGTCGAATTCTGCACGTATCTTCTCAACTCCAAATTATATAAAATGATTATGTGTCTTTAGTTATATGAAAATTTTTAATCTATTTAAGGGTCTCGAGTAAAATTATTTTTTTTATTTCAAATTTTTTTATCTCAATAGAATGATTATAAAAAAAATGATAAATGGTTTTTGAAAAAAAATTATATGTTTAAAAAAATTCAGAGACGATAGTGTAAAAGTTGTGCATAATTACTGCTACGAGTCTACGATCTACATATATGAGCCATCTAAACTATCAGCTCAAGTGATGAGGAAGGTTGACAAAATTTGCTTTTCAGGGAATTGTTAATTATGTGTGTTTGATTGGAATAATTTTCCACCCAGAAAATTTTAAAATTTTGGATTTTTTGTGTTCGTTTGACTTTGTTTTACATGAAAATTGTCCATTAAAGTGATAATTTACAATTTGGTTATAAAATTTGTTTTTATTGCCAAAAAGTTAAAAAAAAAAAAAATATATATATATATATATATATATATATATATATATATATATATATATATATATATATATATATATATATATATATATATATATATATATAAATGATCTAATGAGCACCGGTCTCATCTTATCCTAAGCTTGATGAGTTGGCACATTAATTCATTGGTGGATAAAGATTTTGTGAGTTCCAATCCACCAATGAATTAATGTGCCAACTCATCGGTGCTTAGGATAAGATGAGCACCGGTGCTCATTAGATCATTTATATATATATATATTCAAAAAAGATCATTTTTAATCAAAATTTAGTGTTCGTTTAACTTTATTTTACATGAAAATTGTCTATTAAAATGATTTTTTTTTTTATACAATTGGTTATAAAATTTGTTTCAATTGCAAAAAAAAAAAAAAAAAAAGTGGGAAAAGGAATTCAACAAAAACCAAGAAAATGAGGCGCGTGAGGTAGAGAGAGGAAAAATATTTGCCTAGAAAATTGTCAATATCAAACATGATTAAAAGTGGAAGTTGGAATTTGATTTCCATTTTTCATGAAAAATTTGGTGCATCAAACGGCCCTAAAAGAAAGCGTAGATATTATTGTTGAGCTGGTCAAATCCATCTAATGTTATCTTCCTATAGCGCATCTTAGAATTGTAAATTTGTCCCAAGCTGAATTCGATCAAGTTGGAGTCGGGTTTACTCACACAATGTCTTATTGTTTAATAATTACATACAAATTCTATTCATCTAGCCCATGTTTGACATACAAGCTAATTTTAATACATATATTAATTAATTAATTTCTTTTTTCAGTTTGGCTTCCTCGTCCCTTTGTTTTTTCTTTCTCTGTTTTCAAAAACAAAACATGGTGTTTATAAAATTAATTAGTCGAGCAACTTTCGCATTCTGACTACTTGCACATCACAATATTGGAGGATCAAATTCATTATTAGAATAATTAGAGGACCTGATTGACCCTTTGAAATGAAATTGCTCCTATTAACTAGTTGGATGACCGAATTGCAATTTTGAGTGTTCGAAGAACCAAATTGTCCCTTCTACATAGATGGATGGAGGACGGATTCTGACCTTCTGATTAGTTCCAAGGACCACAATTTTCTTACCAAATTGTAGAAGGACCAAATTGCTACTATTGAGTAGACGGAGACACAAATTATACCTTCTACATAATTATTGACAGACGATTTAGCACGTTTTTGAATAGGGGAGGAGCAAGTTAGAGTCCATTTCGTGTACGTCGATGGAACTCTAATTGGAGTTCTTGTCCCAACTTTATGGTAGGTCACCCTTTCCTTGGGAATGTGATTCTCTTTTCTTTGTTTGAATAGGAACAACTTGCTTCTTATAATTAGTTGAAGGAAACAATGCCTTGAGAAAACAGAACAAAGTAAAAAATGTGACAGATGACACAAAATCTCAAAAACAATAGCAATGTGGTAGATTAGAACAAAAAACTCTCCCACCTCTCTTTAAATTTCTTTCTTTCAGCCGAGTAATTTTGGGTTTTGGAAGAGCGAAAATCAAAGGAAATGTGTAATCGTCGTGCTCTACCACCATGGAAAGCAGCATTTCTGAAAAGGAGAACGAGGAACAGTAAAATACTCAGAATCATGTGGCATTTGAGACAAAAAGATTGAAAATAGGTATGTGATCCACAAACCTTATGTTTCTCTTTTGGTTGATGATTATGTGCGACGTAAGACTGATGCTTTGGAGTGGTCGAGACATTTCCAGGCCCCGTATGCTTTTCTTCTCGTGCTTTGTCAAAAATGCCGGTGAAATCTTCAGCTGATTGAGGATCCTTCTCATCCCATTCACCAAATTTTGGAATAGCAGCACCTCTATCAGGCGGCCATATGCAATAAAATCAAATTATAAGAAAGGTTGTGAATCTATAAAATTATGCAAAATCTTGAAAGAAAACTTACACTTTCAGCTCCTCGAATAGCAGGCTTTAGTCGAGATCTTCCAGGATTACCATGACTGCTGTCATATGAGTTCTTTCCTTCCTGAGCAGGAGATCCACTACCTCCTTCCACAATCTTGGCCTGGTAATGCGGATGAAGAGGTGATCAATCAATGCTGTGTTCCGATCCTGCACTAGACCTTGCAGGTCGACCATATCTCGTTCCACTGCCTCCATAGTTTTGCTGAGTCAATTCATTAACAGTTTTCCGACCCATATGTTCACTCCAAGCTGGAGAATTAGTAAATTTCCTGTAATCACCTTCTTCCCTGCTCATTCTATGATCAGGGGTTGGCCCGAGTGCTCCGCTTCCAACTGGTTTATCGGGTCTAGTTCTCGGCTTTGATGTAGAAGCAGACACGGGGAGCTGGAGGCGGAGGAGATGGAGCAAAATTGCGAAACATATCTGGATTTTCTTGGGGATCATTCGGATTTATCATCTTCCCACCTTTATTTTTTCTTGCCTTATCGAAGAAGACTGTATAGGGGACATCATTTTCTTCGATTTCCCAGTTGCCAAATTTCGGTACATTTGAATGCTGCTTTGGGAATAAGAACAGTTGTTACAACTTTTACCAGTAGATGAAACTTTCTGCACACACCAAATGTGTTTGCTCGTTTTAAAAGCACAAATATACGTGTTCGCGACCCACAAATATACGTTTGAAATACTTTAGTACATGTGATTCATATTTTCAAATTGATAAACAATATACGCAGATACAAACGTATAGACATCATAGTATACTACAACTTCAACCATGAAAGCCGGAGATTGCTTGAAATGATTTATATCAAAACCTTTCTTAGTATGGTCAATTGGTCAGAAGCTGCTAAACACATGAACCTTAATGGTGTCCAACTAGGCCCCGTCAGCCAGGTACCGTGCTGACTTTCCCGGACCATCTCACAGTGGTCAACATTGGAATGGGTCTACATGCCAATACGAGCATGAAGAATTGTCGGAGGCTCCCGTGAGGGCACAAATGAAGCTATTAATATGACTCAACGTAACATCAAACAATTGATTTTCACACTATTAAACATGCCAAAAATAGGCGCATGGCAAGACGAAATATGACTAGTGCATGATCAGCTAAATTTGAAACAGTTACCATCAATAATTTTTCCTCTAGTAAAAAATAATTAACTCTTAAAATAAGTAACTTTTTCTTCATAGAAATGAGATTAGTATAAGATACAAAACTATCAGACAAACAACTTGGTACGACAGAAAAACATAAACAATTAAATTATTGTTGGTTCAAGATTTCGGGTCCAGAAAAAAGTTTAAGCATAAAACAGATCATCAGCCAGTAGCAGCCATTTAAAATAGTAAAAATGATTGAAGTCATGAACTTACAGCCATTTGCGTCCACCAGTCAAAGCCCTGAAACAGCAGAAGATAATTCACAATAAAGCTTCAGACTAAATAAGACTCTCTTTGAGATTAAACTTACAGAATGATAAATACAGAAGAGAAGCAAATGAAGAGTAAGAAGAGGTTTCTCAACCCCTGACTGGAGCCATAGCTCGTGGTTGTTGGAACTGCACTACATGTACAAAAATAGAGAGAGGCTACTCAAACAGGGGTCATTGAAAGCACCTCAGCCCCTGTTTAATTCCCTGTCAGTAGCCTCTATTTGAGTAGCATTAGTGACAAAAAAATACACAGTCCCTGTGTTTACCATGTGAATATTTCCCATGTACAAGACAATATCTCCAAATCATCTGTCTAATTCATGATTTCTGTCTGGTTGAAGGAATCTAAAAACACAGAAGCAATTCAAAGACAGTGAAATTTCTCATCAGCGTCTTAGGATTACTTGAGTCAAACAGAAATTTATACTTAAGAACATCAAATATGCTGCAATAATTCTGCTTCCAGACAACCTAATTAAAAAAAATGAAAACAACTAAAGAAAAGTTCAGAAAGAAATCAACAGATTGGAACACATTAATCACAGAAACTGAGCTTTTGAAATTTCATAACACTAACCACATAATTCTTTACATTCAAGAGTGTTAGAATCATTGCCTATTCAAATTTACATCAAACTACAAAATAAAAGAATAAGCACATCACCGCCTCCTAAAACTTGATTTTTTGAAACCCCCTCTCTTGAATCGATTTTCATCAACAGTCGGTTTGGATTGGAGAATATCCTTAAAATCCAGAATTTGTATCTTTCTTTTAGCCTTCTTGATATCAAGACTTGCCTCCTCGAACTTCCTTTTTGTGGCCTCAAACTTTAATTCATCCAAACCCTCGTTTCCCCTTTTTGTGTCAATTTTATGCTTTGCACCTTCAGTTTCGATTTTCCTCTGAAACCTTTTGCCTCTGTCCTTGTTTTCTTTATCAAGAGCCGCGGATTGAATAATCCCAGAACCCTCCTCCTTGGCGCCAATTTGTGCCTGTTTTTTCACCTTCATGACATCAAGACTCGGCTCCTTGAACTTTACTTCATCCAAACTCAAACCCTCGTTTCCACTTCTTGAGTCAATTTTATGCTTTGCATCTTCAGTTTCGATCTTCCTCTGAAACTTTTTGCCCCTGTCCTTGTTTTCTCCACCAAAAGCCACGGATTGAATAACCCCACAACCCTTTTCCTCGGCGCCAAGATTTATGGGTTTCGAAGGTGCCGACGTAACTCCATCAAATTGATCATCAAGATCTTCATCCAGGGGACTCTCGCAACTGAAATTCGAACTCGAAGAAATCGAGCAATCTTGATCAATGTCGTCCATGGGAAATGTCAATAGAAGGTCTTGGATAATTCGAGATCTTCTCGCTAAAAACTCCTTTGGTTTCTCCTTGGCAGCCACCGCAATTGATGCGTTGATCAAATCAAAAATATTTTCCAAACCTTGATCGTTAACAGAGTATATGTTCTGAAAAAACGTTCTCAGATCAATCCCTGTACCCATTTTTGAAAATCTCCTATTCTACTGTTTTTGTGAATGTTAACGTTAGGGGTATTCTACGTATTTATAACGTTGTATAAGAAATCTGGAATGATCCAATTGTGGGCGGGAATTTGTAGTAATTAATGAACCCAGTTGTCTTCCTAACTGAACTAGCCGTTGTATAAGAACACGCGTTTTAACTTTCTCAACATCTTTATCTAATTTTTTATTTCTTTGTTAATTGTAAAAATTTGTTAACAATTTTATTAATTGGTCGAATTCTACACATTTCTCCCCAACTCGAAATTTAATCTACTTAAGGGTCTCGAGTCAAATTAAATTTTTTCTCAATTGAATGATTATATAAAAAAAAATGATAAACGGTTTTTGAAAAAAAATTGTGTTTAAAAAAATTAAGAGACTAGTGAAAAAGTTGTGCATAATCACTACGATGATCTAGCTATATGTGCCATTTAAACTGCCAGCTCAAGTGATGAGGAAGGTTGATTCCAGCCTATTCAATGTTAATCTTATCGTATTGATCAAAACGTAGGATACCCTAACGTCAATCAATTGTTGTCTATTTTGTAAATCCAAGATTGACTAACGAAAAGAGGGTGAATTGGTTTTTAAAACTTTTTCGTTAACTAATGATAACACAAATGATAAACAAATAAACTAATCGAAAATAATCACGTAGATGGAATGATATAAGTTTGTACAAAGTAAAACATTAAGTAAAGAGTTAGAGAGTGCAAACGATATGTTATGAAGGTTCAATCCAACGCAATGATCTACGTCCCCCGTCACCAAACTCTCTATCACAAGCAATGCCTTTTCACTATAATGATTGACTTGTGCTGCAATCCAACCATTTACAAAGTTTCCGGAGACTTACAACCAATGAGTACCGATCATTTTACAATGTTGAGCTTTTCGGGACTTCAACACGACCTACGATTCAATATGAATTACAAGTGAAATCTTCTCTTCTCATCGAATGATATATTCAAGGTTGATAACAAGAAAAGAAGAGGCAAATACTTCAATAGATGACAATGAGTGTAGCTTAAAGTGTTGAAATGAGAAACTTCTTGAAGGACCAAAGATTTTCACACAATTAATTTCTCAAAAGTTTTTCTAGGATTTTACGACAATCCTTACCGGAAGCGAGATATCGAACGTCCGGTAATTTTTTTTTTTTTTTTTTGATGATAAGTAAATATACAATAAAAGGAATTTAGATGAGGCCTAATTTAGAATATCATTTAACTTGATAAGACCCAAACTCCATCTAATGGATGAGAAGCGATCGAGCGCAAGGGGTTTGGTGAAAATGTCGGCTAATTGGTTTTCGATATCAACAAATTCAAGTGAGATATCACCGTTTCGAACATGATCTCTTAGAAAGTGATGTCTTATCTCAATGTGCTTCGTTCGAGAGTGTAAAACGGGATTTTTAGATAAGTTTATGGCAATTGTATTGTCACACATGATAGGAACATGATCGTAGGATAAATGAAAATCGCTAAGGGTTTGTTTCATCCATAGTACTTGAGCACAACAACTCGCGGCGAAAATGTATTCGGCCTCAGCCGTAGATAAGGCCACGGAGTTTTGTTTCTTACTAAACCATGAAACTAGGACGAAACCAAGAAAGTGACAAGCCTTGCTAGTGCTTTTCCAATAAACTTGACAACCAGCCCAATCGGCATTCGAGTAACTAAGTGAGTTTGTTTTGGGTACCAAAGTCCTAAGTTTTGAGTCCTACTAAGATATCTAAAATTCTTTTCACGGCTTTTAGGTGGGATTCCTTAGGATTAGATTGAAAACGAGCACATAAGCATACTCAAAAGTAATATCGAGTCTACTTGCTGTTAAATAAAGAATGGATCCGATCATACCTTGATATTTAGTGATGTCAACGGAAATGCCTTGTTCATCTTTGTCAAGCTTTATGAAGTGTTCATCGGAGTGTTCATCGGCTTTAGATCATTCATTTCGAACCTATTTAATATATCTAATATGTATTTACTTTGATTTATGAAAATACCCTCACACGATTGTTTAATTTGTAGTCCGAGAAAATATTTGAGTTCACCCATCATGCTCATTTCGAATTCCATGCTCATACTTTTTGAAAATTCTTCACAAAGTTGAATATTTGTTGCCCCAAAAATCATGTCATAAACATAAATTTGTACAATAAGCATGTCTTGTTTATGGGTTTTAATAGAAAGAGCAGTGTCCACTTTTTCAATAAAAACCCATTTGAAAGTAGAAAATTGCTCAATCGTTTATGCCAAACTCTAGGAGCTTGCTTTAGTCCGTACAGAGCTTTTCGAAGTTTGAAAACATGATTTGAAACTTATGCTTTGCAAAGCCGGCTGGTTGTTCAACAAAAACTTCATCTTGAACGAATCCATTTAAAAATGCACTTTTAACATCCATTTGATAAAGAGTAAAGTTTTTGTGATATGCAAATATAAGAAGCATGTGAATGGATTCTAACCGAGCCACTGGAGCAAAAGTTTCTTCATAATCGATACCTTCTTCTTGATTATAACCTTAGGCCACTAATCTAGCCTTGTTACGCACAATGATCCCATTTTCATCTCTTTTGTTTCGAAAAACCCATGTAGTACCAATAACGGTTTGATTTGTTGGTCTAACGACCAAGTCCCAAACATAGTTTCTCTAAAATTGATTAAGTTTTTCTTGCATCGCTAGAATCCAAAACTCAACAAATTCCCGTTCTTTAACGTTTTTGAGTTCGATTTGTGAAATAAATGCATAACTACTAAGATGATTTCTAAAAGAGGTTCGAGTAGTGATACCTTTTGATGGATCATCGATTATTAATTCATTTGGGTGAGATGAGACAAACTTCCATTCTTTTGGCAATATAGAGTCGCCTTGAGTTTCAGTTGACGTTTCTTCTCTTTCATGATCGTTGAGGTCTTTTGATTGTTCTTCATTTGGTACTCGTTTGTCTTGGATATTCATTTGTTCAAAAGGAGTCTCCAAATCTACATCACCATCATTACCTTTCTCTCGATCAACAAAACTAGTCTCATTAAATGTAATGTGCATAAATTCTTCAACGACTAAAGTTCTTTTATTAAAAACTCTATATACTTTACTAGTCAATGAATAACCGAGAAAAATTTCAATATCGGATTTTGAGTCAATTTTTTCTAAATTGTCTTTTGTGTTTAAAATGAAACATTTGTAACCGAAGAATTTGAAATAACTAATGTTGGGAATTCTATTTTTCCAAAGTTGAGTTTTGGTTTTCTTACGACTTACCAAAACTCTATTTATAATATAGCATGCGGTATTAACGGCTTCAGCCCAAAAGTATTTAGGCAAATTATTTTCATTTAGCATGGTCCGAGCCATTTCTTGTAATGTACGATTCTTTCTTTCTACTACACTGTTTTGTTGAGAAGTTCGAGGAGCCGAAAATTTTTGTTCATATCCATTATCGTTACAAAAATTATCGAAGGCAAGATTGTCAAATTCTCCACCATGATCACTTCTAATGGTGGTGATATTGTGACCCTTTTCATTTTCAACTTTCTTACAAAAATATTTGAAAATCTTTAAGGCTTCATCTTTTGCACTCAAGAATCTAACCCATGTAAATCTTGAAAAATCATCAACAATAACAAATGTTTAATGCTTACCGCCTGAGCTAGCCATTCTAGATGATCCAAAGAGATCCATGTGGTGAAGTTGCAATGATTTTGTTGTTGAAGAAAAGATTTTTGGTTTAAAAGAGCTCTTAACTTGCTTTCCAGGTTGACAAGCATCACAAATTTTGTCTTTTTCAAATTTTACCTTTGGCAATCCTTTCACAAAATAATTTTTTGAAATCTTTGAAATATGGTCCATGTTTACGTGACCAAGCCTTCTATGCTAAAGCCATGTTTCATCTTTTAATCCAAGTAAGCAATGTTCGTTATTTTCATGTTCAATGTTTATGATATAAACATCTTTATTTCAGCTTCCTATGAAAATTACCTCTTTTGATGTAGCATCCTTAATTATGCATTTAGAAGAATCGAATTTTATATTATAACATTTATCACATAATTGACTAATACTTAGCAAGTTATGTTTGAGGTTGCCGACTAATAAAACATTTTCAATTGAGGGGGATAAGTGATTACCAATGTTGTCGATTCCAATTATCTTCCCCTTTGCATTGTATACAAAGGTTACATCTCCATCCTTTCTTTTGAAGTTTGAAAGTAGAGATAGATCTCCAATCATGTGCTTCGAACATCCACTATCCAAAAACCATTTGCTTTTGATTTTCCTTGGTACCTCATCTTCGAGAGCCATGAAACACATGTTAGTGATTTCATCTTAATCATTGCTTTCATTTTGATCTTCATTGTCGCTATCATCCCAAGTAGCTTGAAGTGCCTTTTTCTTGAATCGTTTCCTTTTGTTTGGGCACTCGGTTCTCTTATCATTGGGTTTGTCACATTCATAGCAAATAATTTTCGTATTCTTTTCTTCTCCTTTTTCGTCTTTTCTTTCAAACCTTTTGTTGTTACAAAAGCCTCTCAATTTTTTGACGAGAAGTACTAGATCATCGAGCTCTTCACCACTCATGTTACTTGTTGATGTCTCCTCATCAATCGTCGATTTTAGAGCAATTTGTCGTTTAAGAATTTCTTTTGATTCATCCTTGCTCTTCTTTGTCTTTTCCTTGATCTCCGTATTATTGTGCTCATAGATCATCAAGGTTCCATATAATTCTTCCAAAGGATATGTATCCGCATCCTTCGTATTTTCTATAAGCATCCGTATAGGACTCCATTCCTCCAAAAGTGACTTAAGCATTTTGCTCACAAGTTCACTGTTATTATATTTTCGATCAAAACCTTTAAGCCATTAACAATGTCGGTGAAACGAGTAATCATATTAACAATGGACTCATCTTGTTTCATAAAGAAATTTTCAAATTCATTGACTAGCATATTTATCTTAGTTTCCCTGACTTTGTTTGTTTTAACATGAGTGACTTCTAGAGCATGTCAAATTTCATGAGCCGAATCGCATGTACAAATTCTATTGAATTCATTTCTATCTAGTGCACAATAAAGAAAATTCTTGGTCTTAGCATTTAACGACAAGTTTCTCCTATCTTCTTCATCGTATTCCTCTCTTGGCTTGGGAATACATTTATCGATTTGCCATCAATTTTAATAGTTTTTATAGGCACATAGGGACCATATTCAATAATTTCTCAAGTATTATAATCATTAGATTGGACATAAATCATCATTCTAGCTTTCCAATAATTATAATGTGCATCATTAAAGAAGGGAGGTCAGTTGGTAGAATGCCCCTTCAGATTTTGAAAATCGATGTTAGCCATAACTCAAGATTGTGAAATCTTAAATAGGTGAGTACCGAGCTCTGATACCAATTGTAAACCCAAGATTGGCTAACTAAGAGGGGGATGAATTGATTTTTAAAACTTTTTCATTAACTATTACAAGATTTTATACTAATGATAACACAAATGATAAAGAAATAAACTAAACAAAAATAACCACGTAGATGGAATGATATAAGCTTGCACAAAGTAAAACGTTAAGTAAAGAGTCAGAGAATGCAAACGATGTGTTATGGATGTTCGATCCAACGTAATGATCTATGTCCCCCGTTACCAAGCTCTCTGTTACGAGCAATGCCTTTTCACTATAATGATTGACCTACTAGTTCCATGTAGACATTTTCCTATGGAAGGAAGTGCCAAATTAGGCGTTTTGACCACTTGGTGATTGAAGTACAAAATTGCATACATAACTAGTCTCAACCAATCAAGAACTATAACAAGTTGGTTCAGTTCAATTTCAACTCACAAGTTTTGTGGAACTCTAATACGCTAAATAGATTGATGAATTGGCTTCCCACTGAAATTATTTCCGATATACTAAATTAAATATTGAAAAGTCCTCAAATTATTGTATTTGTAAGCATTTGAACCGGCCTATTAGGCTAAGCATATGCATGTTCAACGATTTGTAATTTACCACTTTGAGCGCTCTTATGGGAATAGATTATCACATTGTGAATAGTAGTAGTACTTGTAGATCCCATAGGGAGGGTGAGACAAATGCAAAAAGAATTAGAGAAAGAATATATATTATTGTTGAACTGGTCAAAGGTAGGTACTCCTTATGGGTTTTCATGTGATTGCATTTGTCTGCCAAAGTTAAAATCAACATGAACAGAATGATGAATTGAAATAAAATTGTGTTTACTTTTTCTGTTTAATTAAAAATATATTTGATGTTTTGGGTTTTATTGTGAAAGAGAGAAGCCTCTTCAATTTAATTGGGTAAATAGTGGGATCTTACGGTTCAAAGGTAGGTAGTCCTTATGGGTTTTAATATGTTTGCATTTGCCTGTCAAAGTTGAAATAACATGAATAGAATGATGAATTAGAATAAAACTCTATTTACTTTATCTGTTTAATATAAAATATATTTGGTGGTTTGGGTTTTATTGTGAAAGAGAGAAGACTCTTCAATTTAATTTGGTAAACAGGAGGATCTTACGGTTCAAAGGTAGGTAGTCCTTATAAGTTTTCGTATGATTGAATTTGCCTATCAAAGTTAAAATCAACATGAACAGAATGACAAATTGAAATAAAACTGTATTTATTTTATCTATTTATTTAAAACTACATTTGGTGTTTTGGGTTTATTGTAAAAGAGAGAAGCCTCTTCAATTTAATTGGGTAAATAGGGAGATCCTACAGTTCAAAGGTAGGTAGTCCTTATAGGTTTTCATATGATTGTATTTGCCTATCAAAGTTAAAATCAACATGAACGGAATGATGAATTGAAATAAAACTGTAATTATTTTATCTGTTTCATTAAAAATATATTTGATGTTTTAGGTTTTATTGTGAAAGAGAGAAGCCTATTCAATTTAATTGGGTAAATAGTGGGATCTTACGGTTCAAAGTTAGGTAGTCCTTATGGGTTTTCATATGATTGAATTTGCCCGTCAAAGTTATAATCAAGATGAACAGAATGATGGATTGAAATAAAAATATATTTATTTTATTTGTTTAATTAAATATATATTTGGTGTATCGGGTTTTATTGTGAAAGAGAAAAGCCTCTTCAATTCAATTGGGTAAATAGTGGGATCTTGCAGGGCTGTCCATGGGTCGGTTCGGTTCGGTTCTGAAGATACCCGAACCGACCCAAAACTTTCGGGTATTTAATAAATGGACCCGTCGGGTCCAAATATAATCATGGAACCGTTCGGGTTCGGTTCCGTTCGGTTCTGTACCATAATTAAATTTTTTAATATTTTCAGCAACACTACATAAATACAATTAATAACATTTCATTCGTAACTTTTACAAATTAACGTAGCCCAATTCAAAAAAATATACAAAACTAGCCTTCCAATAAGATTAATTCAATGCATACAAATACCAAAAAGTAGATATTAATATTACAGCAAAACTACATAAAGTATATTCATTTGCTTCAAATTAAAATGGGCTAATGGATTTTAAAATGATTTGGGCTTAAAAATTAAAATTATGAAATAATCTAATTTATTCAATTAATTTGCTAATTTGTATAGGAAAAAAATAAAATAATTTAATTAATTCAATATAAAAAATAAAAAAATTATTTAGTTTCGGTTCTTGTTCGGTTCTTCGGTTCTTGGTCTAGACCCGAGACTCGACCCAAATCCATCGGTTCTCGATTCGGGTACCCGTTCGGGTATTTAATTTATGAAGAACCGCTCGATTCGGTTCGGTTCGGTTCGGTTCGGGACTTTTGGACACCTCTAGGATCTTACGATTCAAAGGTTTGTAGTTCTTATAGGTTTTCATATGATTGCATTTGGCTATCAACGTTAAAATCAACATGAACATTACGATGAATTGAAATAAAAATGTATTTACTTTATCTGTTTAATTAAAAATTTGTTTATTGTTTTGGATTTTATTGTGAAAGATAGAAATCTCTTCAATTTAATTGGGTAAATAGTGAGATCTTAGGGTTCAAAGGTAGGTAATTTTTATGGGTTTTCATATGACTGCATTTGCCCATCAAAGTTTAAATCAAAATGAACAGAATGATAAATTGAAATAAAAATGTATTTACTTTATCTGTTTATTTAAAAATATATTTAGTGTTTTGGGTTTTATTGTGAAAGATTTCTGCATCTTCAATTTAATTGGTTAAATAGTGAGATCTTAGGGTTCAAAGGTGGGTAGTCTTCATGGGTTTTCATATGATTGCATTTGCCCGTCGAAGTTAAAATCAAAATGAACAGAATGATGAATTGAAATAAAAATATATTTACTTTATCTATTTAATTAAAAATAAATTTGATGTTTTCGGTTCTATTGTGAAAGAGAGGAGTCTCTTCAATTTAATTGGGTAAATAGTGGGATCTTACGATTCAAATATAGGTAGTCATTTAGAGTTTTCATATGTTTGCATTTCCGTGTCAAAGTTAAAATCAACATGAACACAATGTTGAATTGAAATAAAACTGTATTTACTTTATCTGTTTAATTAAAAATATATTTGATGTTTTGGGTTTTATTGTGAAAGAGAGAAGCCTATTCAATTTAATTGGGTAAATATTGAGATCTTATGGTTCACCCGTAGGTAATCCTTATGGGTTTTCTTATGATTGCATTTGCCTATCAAAGTTAAAATCAAATTGAACAGAACGATGAATTGAAATAAAATTGTATTTATTTTATCTGTTTAATTAAAAATATATTTGGTGTTTTGGAGTTTATCGTCAAAGAGAAAAGACTCTTCAATTTAATTCGGTAAATGGTGGAATATTGCGGTTCAAAGGTTGGTAGTCCTTTTAAGTTTTCACATGTTTGCATTTGCCTGTCAATGTTAAAATTAACAAGAACAAAATGATGAATTGAAGTAAAAATGTATTTACATTATCTGTTTAATTAAAAATATATTTCGTGTTTTGAGTTTTCATCTGAAAGATAGAAGCCTCTTTAATTTAATTGGGTTAATAGTGGGATCTTACGATTCAAAGGTCGGTAGTCCCTATGAGTTTTCATAAGATTGCATTTCCATGTCAAAGTTACAATCAAGATGAACAGAATGATGAATTAGAATAAAACTGTATTTACCTTATCTGTTTCATTTAAAATATATTTGGTGCTTTGAGTTTTATTGTGAAAGAGAGAAGACTCTTCAATTTAATTCGGTAAATAGTAGGATCTTACGGTTCAAAGGTAGGTAGTCCTTATGTGTTTTCGTATGATTGCATTTGCCTGTCAAAGTTAAAATCAACATGAACATAATGATGAATTGTACTAAAACTGTATTTATTTTATCTATTTATTTAAATATACATTTGGTGTTTTGGGTTTATTGTGAAAGAGGAAAACATCTTCAATATAATTGGGTAAATAGTGGAATTCTACGGTTTAAAGGTAGATAGTACTTATATGTTTTCATATGATTGCATTTGCCTATCAAAGTTAAAATCAACATGAATGGAATGATGAATGGAAATAAAATTGTATTTATTTTCTCTATTTAATTAAAAATATATTTGGTGTTTTGGGTTTTATTATGAAAGAGAAGACTCTTCAATTTAATTCGGTAAATAGTGGGATCTTATTGTTCAATGTTAGGTAGTCCTTATGAGTTTTCATACGATTGCATTTGTCCGTCAAAGTTATAATCAAGATGAACAAATGATGAACTGAAATAAAAATGTATTTATTTTATCTATTTAATTAAATATATATTTGGTGTATTGGATTTTATTGTCAAAGAAAGAAGTCTCTTCAATTTAAATGGGTAAATAGTGGGATCATACGGTTCAAAGGTAGGTAGTCCTTATGGGTTTTCATATGATTGCATTTGCCTTTCAAAGTTAAAATCAATATGAACAGAATGATGAATTGAAATAAAATTGTATTCATTTTATCTATTTATTTAAAAATACGTGTTTTGGGTTTATGGTGAAAGAGAGAAGCCTCTTCAATTTAATTGGGTAAATAGTGGGATCGTATGGTTCAAAGGTAGGTAGTCCTTATAGGTTTTCGTATGATTGCATTTCCCTATCAAAGTTAAAATCAACATGAACAGAATGATTATTCGAAATAAAACTGTATTCATTTTATCCGTCTAATTAAAAATATATTTCATGTTTTAGGCTTTATTGTGAAAGAGAGAAGTATATTCAATTTAATTGGGTAAATAGTGGGATCTTACGGTTCAAAGGTAGGTAGTCCTTATGAGTTTTTATATGATTGCATTTGCCCGTCAAAATTAAAATCAATATGAACAGAATGATGAATTGAAATGAAACTGTATTTATTTTATCTGTTTAATTAAAAATATATTTGGTGTTTTGTGTTTTATTGTTGAAGAAAGAAGCCTCTTCAATTTAATTGGGTAAAAAGTGGGATCTTACAGTTTCAAAGGTAGGCAGTCCTTATGAGTTTTCATATGATTGCATTTGCCCGTCAAAGTTATAATCAATATGAACAGAATTATGAATTGAAATAAAAATATATTTACTTTATCAGTTTAATTAAAAAAATGTATTTGGTATTTTGAGTTTTATTGTGAAAAGTAGAAGCCTCTTCAATTTAATTGAGTAAATAGTGGGATCTTACGGTTCCAAAGTATGTAGTCTTGATGAGTTTTCATATGATTGCATTTGCGTCTCAAAGTTGAAATCAACATGAACAAAATGTTGAATTGAAATAAAACCGTATTTACTTTGTCTGTTTAATTAAAAATATATTTATGGTTTTGGGTTTTATTTTGAAAGAGAGAAGCCTCTTCAAATTATTTGGGTAAATAGTGAGATTTTAGGGTTCAAAGGTAGGTAGTCCTTATGGATTTTCATATGATTGTATTTACCTGTCAAAGTTAAATAAACATGAACAGAGTAATGAATCGAAATAAAACTGTATTTATGTTATTTGTTTAATGAAAAATATATTTGGTGTTTTGAATTTTACTTTGAAAGAGAGAAGCCTATTCAATTTAATTGGGTAAATGGTTGGATCTTACGGTTCATAGTTAGGTTGTCATTATGGGATTTCATATGATTGCATTTGCATGTCAAAGTTAAAATCGACATGAACAGAATGATAAATTGAAATACAACTGTATTTATTTTATCTGTTTAATTAAAAATATATTTGGTGTTTTGGGTTTATTATGACAGAGAGAAGACCCTTCAATTTAATTGGGTAAATAGTTGGATCTTACGGTTCAAAGGTAGGTAGTCCTTATGGGTTTTCATATGATTGCATTTGCGTTTTAAAGTTAAAATCAACATGAACATAATGATGAATTGAAATAACACTGTATTCATTTTATCTATTTGTTTAAAAATACATTTTGTGTTTTGGGTTTATTGTGAAAGTGAGAAGTCTCTTCAATTCAATTGGGTAAATAGTGGGATTCTACGGTTCAAAGATAGGTTGTCCTTATAGGTTTTCATATGATTGTATTTGGCTATCAAAGTTAAAATCAACATGAACAGAATGATGAATTGAAATAAAACTGTATTTATTTTATCTGTCTAATTAAAAATATATTTCATGTTTTAGGTTTTATTGTGAAAGAGAGAAGTCTTTTCAATTTAATTGGGTAAATAGTGGAATCTTACAGTTCAAAGTTAGGCAGTCCTTATGGGTTATGATTGCATTTGCCTGTCAAAATTACAATCACTATGAATAGAATGATGAATTGAAATAAAAATGTATTTATTTTATCAGTTTAATTAAATATATATTTGGTGTATTGGGTTTTATTGTGAAAGAGAGAAGACTCTTCAATTTAATTGGGTAAATAGTGGGATCTTACGGTTCAAAGGTAGGCGGTCCTTATGGGTTTTCATATGATTGCATTTGCCCGTCAAAATTATAATCAATATGAATAGAATGATGAATTGAAATAAAAAATGTATTTACTTTATCTGTTTAATTAAATATATATTGGTGTATTGGGTTTTATTGTGAATGAGAGGTGCCTCTTCAAATTAATTGGGTAAATAGTGGGTTCTTACGGTTCAAATGTATGTAGTCCTCGGGGGTTTTCATATGATTGCATTTGCCTGTGAAAATTAAAATCGACATGAACAGAATGATGAATTGAAATGGAACTGTGTTTATTTTATCTGTTAAATTAAAAATATATTTGATGTTTTGGGTTTTATTGTGAAAGAAAGAAGCCACTTCAATTTAATTGGGTAAATGATGGGATCTTACGATTCAAAGGTAGGTAGTCCATACGAATTTTCATTTGATTGCATTTGCCGGTCAAAGTTAAAATCAAAATGTTGAATTGATATAAAATTTTATTTATTTTATCTCTCTAATTAAAAATATAATTGGTGTTTCGGGTTTTATTGTGAAAGAAAGGAGCCTTTTCAATTTAATTGTGTAAATAGTGAGATCTTAGAGTTCAAAGGTAGGTAGTCTTTATGAGTTTTCATATGATTGCATTTTCCCATCTAAGTTAAAATCAACATGAACAGAATGATGAATTGAAATAAAAATGTATTTACTTTATCTGTTTAATTAAAAATATATTTGGTGTTTTGAGTTTTATTGTGAAAAATAGAAGCCTCTTCAATTTAATTGGGTAAATAATGGGATCTCGTGGTTCAAAGGTATGTAGTCCTTATGAGTTTTCATATGATTGCATTTGCGCGTCAAAGTAAAAATCAACGTGAACAAGCTGTTGAATTGAAATAAAGCTGTGTTTACTTTAACTGTTTAATTAAAAATATATTTGAGGTTATGGGTTTTATCATGAATGAGGGAAGCCTCTTCAATTTAATTGGATAAATAATGGGATCTTACGGTTCGTAGTTAGGTTGTCCTTATGGAGTTTCATATGATTGCATTTGCGCGTCAAAGTTAAAATCAACATGAACAGAATGATGAATTGAAATAAAACTGTATTTATTTTATCTGTTTAATTAAAAATATATTTGGTGTTTTCGGTTTTATTATGAAAGAGAGAAGACCCTTCAATTTAATTCGATAAATAGTGGGATCTTACGGTTCAAAGGTAGGTAGTCCTTATGGATTTTCATATGGTTGCATTTGCCTTTCAAAGTTAAAATCAACATGAACAGAATGATGAATTGAAATAAAACTGTATTTATTTTATCTATTTATTTAAAAATATATTTGGTGTTTTAGGTTTTATTGTGCTAGAGAGGAGCCTCTTCAATTTAATTGGGTAAATAGTGGGATCTTACGGTTCAAAATTAGGTAGTCCTTATGAGTTTTCATATGATTGCATTTACCCGTCAAAATTAAAATCAACATGAACAGAATGATGAATTGAAATAAAACAGTATTTATTTTATATGTGTAATTAAAAATAAATTTGATGTTTTAGGTTTTATTATGAAAGAGAGAAGCCTCTTCAATTTAATTAGGTAAATAGGCGAATTTTACGGTTCAAAGTTAGGAAGTCCTTATGGGTTTTCATATGATTGCTTTTCCCCGTCAAAATTATAATCAATATGAACAGAATGATGAATTGAAATAAAAATGTATTTATTTTATCTGTTTAATTAAAAGTATATTTGGTGAGAGAAAAGACTCTTCAATTTAATTGGGTAAATAGTGGGATCTTACGGTTCAAGGGTAGGTAGTCCTTATTAGTTTTCATATGATTGCATTTGCCTGTGAAAATTAAAATCAACATGAACAGAATGATGAATTGAAATAAAATTGTGTTTATTTTATCTATTTAATTAAAAATATAGTTGGGGTTTTGAGTTTTATTGTGAAAGAGAGAAGCCACTTCAATTTAATTGGGTAAATGGTGGGATCTTACGATTCAAAGGTATGTAGTCCATATGAATTTTCATATGATTGCATTTGCCTGTCAATGTTAAAATCAAAATGTTGAATTGATATAAAATTTTATTTATTTTATCTGTTTAATTAAAAATATAATTGGTGTTTCGGGATTTATTGTGAAAGAAAGAAGCATCTTCAATTTAATTGGGTAAATATTGAGATCTTTGTGTTCAAAGGTAGGTAGTCTTTATGGGTTTTCATATGATTGCATTTGTGTGTCAAAGTTAAAATCAACATGAACAGAATGATGAATTGAAATAAAAATGTATTTATTTTATTTGTTTAACTAAAAATATATTTGTTGTTTTGGATTTTATTGTGAAAGAGAAAAGCCTCTTCAATTTAATTGGGTAAATAGTGCGATCTTATGGTTCAAAAGTAGGTAGTTCTTATGGGTTTTCATTGATTGCATTTGCTTGTCAAAGTTAAAATCAACATAAACAGAATAATGAATTGAAATAAAGCTGTATTTATTTTATCTGTTTAATTAAAATATATTTGGTGAGAGAAAAGACTCTTCAATTTAATTGGGTAAATAGTGTGATCTTACGGTTCAAGGGTAGGTAATCCTTATGGGTTTTCATATGATTTCATTTGTCCGTCAAAATTAAAATCCTCATGAACAGAATGATAAATTGAAATAAAATTGTATTTATTTTATCTATTTTTTTAAAAATACATTTGGCGTTTTGGATTTTATTGTAAAAGAGAGAAGCCTGTTCAATTTAATTAGGTAAATAGTAGGAACCGACAGTTCAAAGGTAGGTAGTCCTTATAGGTTTTCGTATAATTGCATTTGCCTATCAAAGTGAAAATCAACATGAACATAATGATGAATTAAAATAAAACTGTATTTATTTTATCTGTTTAATTAAAAATATATTTGATGCTTTAGGTTTTATTGTGAAAGAAAGAAGCCTCTTCAATTTAATTGGGTAAATAGTGGGATCTTACGGTTCTAAGTTAGGTTGTCCTTATGAGTTTTGATATGATTGCATTTACCTGTCCAAGTTAAAATCAACATGAACAGAATGATGAATTGAAATAAAACTGTATTTCTTTTATTTGTTTAATTAAAAATATATTTGATGTTCTGGGTTTTATTGTGAAAGAGAAAAGTTTCTTAAATTTAATTGGATAAATAGTGGGATCTTACGATTCGAAGGTGGGTATTCCTTATTGGTTTTCATATGATTACATTTGCATGTCAAAGTTAATTGGCAGTTACAAAAAATAACAATTGGAATGAACAAAAAATAAGACGAAAAGTTTGGGATTCAAAACTAAGCCTACATTTATTTGTCCAAATATGAATGACTTTGTTTGAATAGTTCTCAATTTTAAGTTTTCAATTCATTTTTTTTATCTATTTTAAACTTGAAATGAAGCCACATCTCCTATTGGAATTTCTGATATTGTCATTGTTTTTCAACACAAAAAGTATCTGTTTTCCTTTTTATCTTTTAGTTAAAAAAATTTATTGTTTGGCTTGACTTTATTTTTTTATAAGAAGAAAAAGTTAGTTTAATTAAGTAATTTTTTTAACTAAATAAAGTTTTTTTTTAAAAAAAAAACATATAAATTGGCATGGAAATGCTAATTCATTTATTGAATTTGTTGGGGGAGGGCGGGAGGGGGGGGGGGGGGGGTTCACACTGTCTTAGTGATGATGATGTTAACTATTATAACTTTTTTGCTTTCATCTAATAATATATTAATAATCTCTTATGTTTATTGAATTTGTTCTAACAATTTCTCATACGAATCTTAAAATCCTAACTTGCATGCAATAAGTTAAATAGAAATTTATACTCAAGAGCATCGAATATGCTTCGAGGCAACCTTGTTAAAAAAAGAAAATAACCGAAGAAGAGTTCAGAAAGAAAACAATATATTGGAAAACATTAATCATAGAAACTGAACATTTGAATTTCATTACACTAACCACGTAATTCTTTACATTCAAGAGTGTTAAAATCATTGTCTATTCAAATTTACATCTTCAAACTAGAAAAGAAAATAACAAGCACATCACTTTCTCCTAAAACTTGATTTCTTGAATCGATTTTCATCAACAGTGGGTTTGGTCCGTTTGGATTGGGGAATATCCTTAAAATCCAGAATTTGTATCTTTCTTTTCGCCTTTTTGATATCAAGACTCGCCTCCTCGAACTTCCTTTTTGTGGCCTCGAACTTTACTTCATCCAAACCCAAACCCAAACCCAAACCCTTGTTTCCCCTTCTTGCCTCGATTTTATGCTTCACATCTTCCGTTTCGATTTGTCTCTGAAACTTTTTGCCTCTGCCCTTATTTTCTCCATCAAAAGCCGTGGATTGAATAATCGCAGAACCCTTCTCCTTGGTGCCAATTTGCACCTTTTTTTTCACCTTCTTGACATCAAGACTCGGCTCCTCGAACTTTACTTCATCCAAACTCAAACCCTCGTTTCCTCTTCTTGCGGGGATATACCACTAAATGACCCAAATTCAAGGCCAAAATTCCAAACTAACCCCAAACTAACCCATTTCACTATTCAATCATATAAACTACCTAAAATACCCTTAATATAAAAGGTTTCAAAATAAGTCATTTTAGTCCTCATAACTTTAATTCTAATTTTGGATTCGACAAAATTGTTTGCCCCTTGCAATAAAAATTAACTTTTCTTCACCATCAACTCTTTCCACCTATCTTGAGCCGAAAAATTTGATATTGATTAATAATTTTATTTTTGAATTTTTGCATTTATTTTTGAATTTTTGCATTTTAGGTCCAAAAATAAATGGTATCAGAGCCCTATATCTTGAGAAATTAACGACATTAGAGAATGGAAGATAATAACGAAATTTGCATAGGATGGTACGTTAACAATTCTACTGAATATTTAGATACTGATAGTTATATTCAACATCTTGTTAATAAATCAAGAAATTTGATTAATAAAATAAAAGACTCCGATAATCTTAAAATAAAGAAAAAATTTGAAAAGAAAATTACTTTTCTTTTAATAGATTTTGATGAAGTTTTAGACGAAGACATAGGATATCTTGTTAAAATGCCTATTCTTATAGAAATGAAAACTTTAAAAAGAATACAAAGAGTTCTTAATAATGAAATTAGGAGAATTGAAGAATTAGATACCTAAAAATCATGGAAATTGAAAATTCTGAAAATTTAGAAACTGAAGTATACGAAGGAGTAGAGGGATATGCCTTAAAAGGAAAATTTGATTGGGAAAAATTTAGAAAAATTAATAAAGCAGAATTAAGTCTAAAACCACCAGGAGAAAATAAATTATTTAATATCTTAGGATCAGCCTTCAGAAGAAAGAAGTTAGTCATTAACGAATATCATGAAATAGAAAAGGCCATAGATATTAAACATACACAAGGAAAAATAAAATTAAATCTTATAACAAAAAGAAATATTAATGAATTCCTAGGAAAATTAAAACAAGAAAAACGAGATAAAATATCTTATGTTTACCTTGCTGGAATACAAATAATAATAAAATCATGTTTAAAGAAGGAATTAATAGTCCTATAATACTTAATCTACAAGATGAAAGATGTATAACTGCAGAAAATGGAAATTTAGGAATAATAAAAGGAAACTTAGCCTATAAAAAATTAAAATTTACTTGTTATCCAAGATATTGTGTGCATATAAATGATAAAAATTTAGATGATTGTCTTAGTCTACATTTTAAGATGACTAATAAAATATTAAAAGACGATAATAAAGTTTTTACTATATTATATCAAGGATTGTATTGTTATACAAATAGTAATTATGGAAATATATATAAAGAAAAACCTTTTATAGAAATTGACGAAGAATTTAGGGATATAGGAGAAGCAATCTTACCCAGAGAACAAGACATAGAAGAAATAGAAAATTTTGAGATAGGACATGATGATGCTATAAGTATTGATCAACCTATAATACCAAAACAAATAACATATAAAGAAAATAAAATAATTATTGGAAATAATACAAAGAAGACATAGTATTTCAAAAATAGTACAAAGTAAAAATAATAGTGTTTATGGAATCAAGGTAAAGTTCTTTAATGTAAGTAAATGGATAAATTAAATTAAAATACTTATTGATAATGTAGCAATTCATAATCATATTTGTTATCTTATTGATGAAGGAATTAAAAAGAAAAAAGTTGAATCTTATAGTTATAGAGATTTTGAAGGAAAAATAAACTCTTGTGATATCATAGGACAAGTTCAAATTAAATTAGGAAATCTATTATTAAGCATAGAATGCTATATTGATAATAATATGAATTTTGATGAACATCCAATATTATTAGGAAATTCATTTTTAAATAGTCTTGATAATTATAAAATAGACAAGGAAGGAATTCTTATTATACATCAAGGAATAACTACATATTGCCCTAAAGAAAAATGAGTAGAGAAATAAAATTCCCAATAAGTGTATATATACAAATAATCGTATTTGAATCAAAAATAACTACTTGTGCTCTAATTGATACAAAGAGCCGAGATAACTGTCTTTAAAGAATTTTTATTACCAAAGTGGATAGAAAATAAACAACAATTAACTCTACAAGGAATAACTGGAGAAAGAGAATCTTTAAAATATAAAAATGAAAATATAGAAGTTATAATAGGATCTAAAATAGTAACTATAAGAAATGTTTACCAATATAATATTAATGATTGTGATATTATTCTTGGAAATGACTTTCTACAACAGTTTAGTCAATATAGTCAAAATATTTATACTATTCAATTAAAAACACCATGTGGACATTTACTAAAAATTGCTAGAGAATTTAAACCATTCGTAGTTCAAAAATTTCAGTGGTGAAAAAATAGAATTTATACCAAAATTACTCAATTATTCAATCAAAACAATTACTCTTGATCAAATAAAAGATCTTTTAGCTAAAAATTATAATGAAAACCCACTTGAAAAATGGGAAAAATCAAAAACAACAGCTAAAATAGAACTATTAGAACCAACAATCATTATTAGAGTCAAACCTATGCTCTATAATCAAGAAGATAATGAAGAATTTCAAATACAAATTCAAGAACTTCTTAATCAAAAACTTATAAGAAGAAGTAATAGCCCTCATAGTAGCCCAGCTTTTATGGTTAGAAATCATTCGGAGATAAAAAGAGGAAAACCTAGGATGGTAGTAAATTATAAAGAACTTAATAAAAACACTAAGTTTGATGGATATTATTTACCAAATAAAGAAGTATTAATAAATATAGCTAAGAATAAAAAATATTATTCAAAATTTGATTGTAAATCTGGATTTTGGCAAATTAAACTAGAAGATAATAGTATACCATTAACAACATTTAGTACTCCTCAAGGGCATTATGAATGGTTAGTTATGCCATTTGGATTAAAAAATGCACCACAAATTTATCAAAGAAGAATGGATGAAGTCTTTAAAACTTATAATTTTCTTATTGTTTATGTTGATGATATACTTGTTTGTTCAGAAACATATGAAGATCATCTTAAACATCTTAGAATTTTTGCTACACTTTGCTCAAAAGAAGGTATAATACTTAGTCGAAAAAAAGGTAAGTAGCAAAACATGAAATTGAATTCTTAGGAATGATAATAAATAGTGATGGAATAAAATTGCAACCTCATATTTCGAAAAAATAAATTTATTTCCCGATAAATTAGAAAATAAGCAACAAATTCAAAAGTTTTTGGGTTGTCTTAATTATGTCAAGGATTTATAGAAAAACTTGCAGAAAAAAGAAATAAACTTCAGAAACTATTAAGAAAATCAAATAAATTAGGTTGGAATGAAGAACATACTCTTTGTGTTAAAAATTTAAAAGAAAATTGTAGAAATTTACCTAAACTTAGACTTCCTGATGAAAAAGATAAATTAATAGTTCAAACCGATGCTTCAGATTTATATTGGAGTGCTTTATTAAAAACTGATTTAAATGAAATTTGTAGGTATACTAGTGGAACATTTAATAATGCTGAAGTAAATTATTCAACCAATGAGAAAGAATTATTGGCAGTTGTTAAAGGAATAAACAAATTTAAAATGTTTTTGTTACCCAAGGAATTTATTGTTCAAACTGATAATACACAACTTAACGGACTAGTAAATAATAAATTACCAAATTCACCTCAACATAGAAGATTACATAGATGGCAAGTGTTACTATCTTTTTATAATTTTAAATTTGAATATATTAAAGGAAAAGATAATTTATTTGCTGATTTCTTGAGCAAGAATCATGAATATGGAAAAGATTGAAGCATTTACAAAGGAATTACAAGATCTTCTAACAGATTTTAATGCAGATTATCTTGCTGTTCAAGAAGATCATCTTGATATTCGACAAACTTTGTGTGATTTATCAAGCAAAGTTGTTGAAAGTGGGAAAAAGATTGAAAAATTGAATGATAACAAAGAAAAAATAGTTGAAAATTTGTCAGAATGTTTAGACTTTTTTGCAAATTGTAGCCAGGAGTATCCTCCTTTAAAAGGTGAATACAACCGAAAGGCTAGTCACATCCCATTTCGAGAGATTAATACATCCACCTCGAGTGGAGAATCAAAATTTAAGAGAAATGACTCTCTTACCTCGCAAGAGGAAAAAGTCACAAAAAAGGGTCCATAACAACTACCTGTCAGTATGGACAAATTGTTGGAAAAATTTATAAGTGGAAAAGGAGCCGTTGAGTCTATTATTCAAACATCCTTATCAAAAGGCCCATTGGAACAAATTACGTTATCGATGAATTCCAAGAAGATAAAAAATCACCAGTTGGTGACCTTAAATCACCAAAAGGAATAATTGCTACTCATCATATTAGAGCTAATCTACATCCAATGGAAAAAGAGTATTATGAATTCTCAGAATGGGTATATAATTTCAGAGAAGGAAGTTCTCTATATTTGACAAACTCTTCCAACGGCGATTTATCCAAGGATCAGTGCGGTTCAAGGAGCAGATCCTAATATTGTTCGAAAATTGGCAGCATTTGGATTTTTAGATCGACTCTTCCCAGGGATAGATCTAAAAGAAATTGAACAATTTGACAAAGAATTTGTTAATTGTGTTAAAAAATTCAGCGATAAACAACCTATTGAACTGAGATTTTACACAATTAGTCCCGAATATAAAGAACAGTGGTATGGAGAACATCATCTCATCACAATTCGGAAAAATAATGGAAATCCACTCAAGGAGATTCAGATTTTTAAAGATTTGCCCACTATTAATAGAAAATGGATGATTTACAGACGAGCTCTCGGAATAAAATCAGTCTGCTCAACAATGCGCTTCTTTTATGGAGAAAGATACATGGTCTATGATGAGTAATAATTGGATCATTATCTGTAGAAGAAATAAAGAATCAAAAATTCTTGAAGAAAAAATCATGGAATCATGAACGATCAATTTTGCCGGAAGTGAAGAATGCATTAAAGAAGCCTCGTCGACTTATGGGACACGCTCCACAAGTAAAGGACGATCAAGAAAAACGTGATCGACAAGACCATGTGAACTTTGAAGAAAAGAAGACAAATTTAAGCCGAATCAAAAGAAATTGCCGACATCGGAATAAAGACAACCAACAACCACTTTTAATATTTTCAACCACATTTGAAATTATTGTACTTCTTACTTTTGTGTTGTAATAACTGATTGGCCGAAGCTTCTCGGTGAAGTGCGAGCCTTTCTATAAATTGAGACCCTTCTCATTAGAAAAGATCATCGAAAATTAGCCATCTGAAATCTCATCCTGAACTACCATCTAAAACCCTCAACAATGATCTTTGTAATCATTCTCTTTAGAGAGTAGAAACCACTCTTCTGAGTATCAATCTCTCGTAAAAATCTTTGTATAATAGCTTTCAAGCTATCTTCGCATCAATAAAATCTTTGAGTTTGAAATAAATCTTTTATTACGCTTTGAGTGTTGTTCTACGTGAGTCCGTTTGAGAGTTTTGAGTGCCTTTGTGTCCATTTTGTGATCTTTGTCGGACTTTGGCCAACTCTTGTGACGAAGGTGACCGGGGAACATATAACATTCTTGCTATTTGGCGAAGCGTGGTAAGGCCCTTATTTCAAGCTACAAGAAAATTTATTGTCTGAAAATTTGCATGAAAATTATTATATAAGAATTTTTATGAGATTGTTTACTTTGAAAAACTTTTATCATGGAAAGTTACGAGTTTTATTATAGATCTGTACCTTTTAGATATACTAATAGTATTGATTATAGTCACATAATAGAAATTTAAAACTTATGATAGTTATACTAGAGGAATAAATTTCATAAAAAGAGATAGTAGATATTATGAAAAATGCCTTACAATTGTATCATTTGGATTAAAAGAAAAATTGCCTAAAGAAATAATAAAAATGATTATATTTTTCTGGTTAGATAGTGAAAATAGTGAAAGAACTTTTGAAACTACAGAGCATGTAAGTTATAATGAAGTTTCTGAATTATATGATTTTGATCTTAGTTTTGACGATATAGAATAAGAATATGCCGGGAATAACTAGAAAATTTTGTGATAATAAAATAAAAATTTTAGAAGAACAGATAATAACTGACAATAATCGTAGAGAAATAGAAAGGGAAATTTCTAATTGGAATAAAATTAAAAGAGAATTATTAAGGAATGAAATTACAAGAGAATTAAGAAGAGAAGAACAATTTAGAAGAGAAATAAGACAAATGATAAATAATATAATAATTAATTCCTTAAACATACCAGACTAATATGAGTTTACCAACAAAAATAAGATTTGATAAACAAGAAATAGAAAATATTAGATTACCAATAGGAAGCTATCAAACTAAAAAATGGAATACAACTCTATTTCAACCTTTAAGCTCATGGGGAAATACAGATGAATGGTTAAATATGACTACAAATTGGACTAATGCATTTTTATGGCAACAATTAGGACAATTAAAATCTAAAGACGTAGAAGCTATAGACGAAATAAATAATATAGATCCAAAAGATGAAATAGCTAAAGAAAGGTTAGAAGTTTTAAGCAAAAATATGTCTAAACAATTTAATAAAATAAAAGACCAAATTAATAATTTAGAAATACTTGATGAAGCTAAACTTGAAGAAATTCAAAATCGAATATCAAAAATTGCCTGAGAAAAATAGTATTAATAAAATAGCAACTTTAGAAGAAAAAGTAGACATTATTAATTATAAACTTGATATTCTGTTGAAAAAATTAGGATTTGAAATTGAAAAACCATCTTATAAAAAACCTAAAATATGAGTATGAATGATAAAATTAATTTAATTGAGAAAAATATAAAAACAATTGATGAAAAAATAACTAGAATTGAAATAGGCTACGAAGAAGAGAAAGAAAGATTACAAAATAATTTTTTAAGAATAGAAAATCTTTTAAATAGAATAATAGAAAACTTAAATAAAGAAAAACCATTTAAACCATATTATACTAAAGAACTTAAAGAAGTTAGAAAGAAAATTGAAAAATATGAAGAATTAATACAACTTAATGGAGGATTAAAAGAAGATATAGAAAAATTATTGATTGATCTTAGAAAGCAAGAAGAAAATCTTATAGAAAAAGAAGAAGGAAAATTAATTATAGAAGAACAATGAACGAAGAAATGGAAAATTTAATATTTGACTTAGAAGACTTAAAAATTTGTGAAGAAATAACTAAAAATCATATGGTTGGAAAAACAGGAGGACCACGAGCGATTAAACAAGAAGAATATGGAGAAACTAGCATGCTAAATATGAAGCGAGAAATAGACCCTAGAAGATATGTTAATACAAAAGTAGATTTTAGAACTACCAAAGAAAGAATGTATAGAGATCAATTTAAACCAATTTTAAGAGAATCAAACCCAATGAAAATTGCAGGATCATATTTAAATTTAGATTGTGAATTAGATGTTAGAAGAGCTATAAGTGAATGGAGTACCAATATGATAGCACACTTTAATTATAATCGCAAAGAATACGTATAATAAAAATAGAACCGAATATTTATTAGCAACATTTAAAGGAAATGTGTTTAATTGGTATAGAGGATTAGAAGAAACAACAAAAGGTATATGGAAAGATAGTATTGAAGCAGGATTTGGAATTAGTATAATAGAAGGAATAAATAGAGTTGCTACAAGAATTTATAGAGAATTTCTTTGGAGAAGATTGGGTAAATGAAAGTACTAAAGCTAGATTAGAAGAAATAGAAGATGCTAAAAATGTAATGGAACATTTACAAATTTGTAATATGTGTTACCTCAATGAATATTGTTGTGAATATAGTAAATATTATTATATGATGTTTGGAAGTGGAGCTGATAATAATTATTATAAGGAAGTTTTTATTAGAAAATTACCACCACCATGGAATAATTATTTTCAAAATAAGATTAAAGAAAAACAATTAGGAAGAAATGAAGAAGGATATACATTAGGATTTATTATAAGAACTATAAAAGACGAAATAAGTACTATGTGTAGTAATCAAATGATTTATAAACAATCAGGATTTATACAAGATAGGATTTGTTGTAGAGATACCGAAGTACCAGGAAATTGGGGATGTTATGATTATAAAAGAAAAAGAAAAATAAAACCCAAGAAATATAAAAAATATAATAAGTTTAAAAAGAAATATTTTAAATCAAAAAGAAAATATTTTAGAAGAAAATATAAACCTTATAATAAAAAACCATTAGATAAAAAACGATGTAAATGTTGGAATTGCAATGAAGAAGGTCATATTAGTACTGAATGCCCAAAAAAGAAAGTTAGAATATTAATTACGGACTTTGAACAAATTAGAGATGAATGTGAAGAAGTTGATATTGAAGAAATAGAAGTAAATGAAGAAATATTTGAAGAAAAATCAGATTTAGAAGAAACGTCTAGTGATGATGAATAAAAACAAGAATAAAACTAATTTCGAAAAAATTATAAGGATTGAGGACTTGATCTGCAATAAATAACCCATTTCATTAAGGGTAAAACTGACTTTTTAACAAAAATCTTAAAAAGCCACTATTCATAGGTCATTTTGCAAAATCTCCCCTTCTTGCGTCAATTTTATGCTTCGAATCTTCAGTTACGATCTCTCTCTGAAACTTTTTGCCTCTGTCCTTGTTTTCTTCATCAAAACCCATGGATTGAATAACCCCAAAACCCTTTTCCTTGGTGCCGAGATTTATGGGTTTCGAAGGTGCCGACGTAACTCCATCAAATTGATCATCAAGATCTTCATCCAGGGGACTCTCGCAACTGAAATTGATCAATGTCGTCCATCGGAGATGCCATTAGAAGGGCTTGGATAATTCGAGATCTTCTCGCTAGAAACTCCTTTGGTTTCTCCTTGGCAGCCACCGCAATTGATGCATTGATAAAATCAAAAATGTTTTCCAAACCTTGATCGTTAACAGAGTATGTGTTCTGAAAAAACGTTCTCAGATCAATCCCTGTACACATTTTTGAAAATCCCCTATTCTACTGTTTTTGTGAATGTTAACGTTAGGAGTATTCTACGTATTTATAACGTTGTATAAGAAATCTGGAAAGATCTTGTGGGCGGGAATACCTTCTTCAAGATCTGGGAGGGTAAAATTTGGGAGGGAATTTGCAGTAATTAATGAACCCAGTTGTTTCCTTAACTAAACTAGCCGTTTTACAAGAACACGCTGTTGAACTCTGTTAACAATTTTATTAATTGGTCGAATTCTGCACGTATCTTCTCAACTCCAAATTATATAAAATGATTATGTGTCTTTAGTTATATGAAAAATTTAATCTATTTAATGGTCTCGAGTAAAATTATTATTTTTTTATTTCAAATTTTTTATCTCAATAGAATGATTATAAAAAAATGATAAATGGTTTTTGAAGAAAAAAATTGTAAATATTATTGTTGAGCTGGTCAAATCCATCTAATCTTATCTTCCTATAGCGCATCTTAGAATTGTAAATTTGTCCCAAACTGAATTCGATCAAGTTGGAGTCGGGTTTACTCACACAATGTCTTATTGTTTAATAATTACATACAAATTCTATTCATCTAGCCCATGTTTGACATACAAGCTAATTTTAATTTTTCTTTTTTAATACATATATTAATTAATTAATTAATTAATTTCTTTTTTCAGTTTGGCTTCCTCGTCCCTTTGTTTTTTCTTTCTCTGTTTTCAAAAACAAAACATGGTGTTTATAAAATTAATTAGTCGAGCAACTTTCGCATTCTGACTACTTGCATATCACAATATTGGAGGATCAAATTTCATTTTTAGAATAATTAGAGGACCTGATTGACCCTTTGAAATGAAATGGCTCCTATTAACTAGTTGGATGACCGAATTGCAATTTGGAGTGTTCGAAGTAGGGTTGGGCGTGGGTTGGGTCGGATATGTTTTTTCCCCCAACCTAAACCCAACCCAACATTGTCGGTTTGACATAAATTTAACCTAACCCAACATATGTAAAGATTGAAACCCAACCCAACCCAATCCAACCAAATGTCGGTCGGGTTGGGTTGGGTTTGTCGGTTTGGAACGACGTATCAACAAATATTATAGTCGCCAAAGTACGAAATTTAAACCATATCGAATACATTAGCTTGAGATTTCCAGCAAACATTATTGATATGGTATACAAAGCTTAGGAAAAACAAAGTAGACAGAACTTTAGTGGTATCAGAGAATGTGTAAACCATTTCTCAGTCTAGTTAATATGGGATATGAGAATAGATGTTGGCCTATAATATGCTATTCGAGGAACACATACAGAGTGCAGATTGTAACTCAGTAATTTTCATGTAGTAGAACAGTTCAATCCTCATTTTCAGACTTGAAAACACAGTCTAATGCTTGTTATATCCAAGAAAGGTATTATAAATATCCAATGTATTCTGTGAAATAAGAACAGGGGAAAATTAAATATATTCTTTTTCATCATTTATGCTTTGAACTTTACAGTCCCTATAAAAACAACACAGAGACAATAATTCAACCTTAACCCAAATCATAAACCTTAACACAAATCATTCAATTAATTTATTGTCGTGCTACGTATCTGGTATCTCCACATAAACCTTCTGAACAAATAAGGTCCAAAAGTTCATAATTCAATCAAATGCAAGACCACGAATTAATCAAACAAAACAGCAAAAATTAAATAAAATGTAATTAATAGACCAAGGAACTTAGACCAGTTCCAAATCCAATAGGTATAATCAAGAGGAAATTGTACGGACCTAGTGTTTTAGACGACGGAACTTCGAGCGAAAGGAGAAAATATAAATCTTCAGACAGGAAGCACAGAGAATAAAGGACGTCGTCTGCAAGCAATTTTATAAAACCTCTTGTTCGACTAACCCAAACTCATATTTCAGAAGGTTTTTGAAATTTGGATTTTCTGCTTTCCTCCTCAAATTATTCAACCTTAACCCAAATCCATTCCCACAATCTGTACCTCCATCTTCACCTCCACTTTTATAGGCCTGAAGAGTGAAGAGGGAGGAGGGAAGAATGAAGACGAGAGAATGAAAATGACGATGCGGCGTGAAGGTCGTGGAGTGTGAATTGTGGGTAGTTTAGGGCTTTTTTCTAATTTAAGTCAATTTTTTTTTTAATATAGTCGGGTCGGGTTGGGTGGGTTGTACAGGGTTTTTTAAGTTGACCCACAACCCGACCCACCTTAACCTCCCCAAACCCGAAACCCATCAAAAAAAAAAATCCGGTTTGGGTCGGGTTGGGCGGGTTGGTCGGGTTCGGGCGGGTTTTGCCCCGCCCTAGTTCGAAGAACCAAATTGTCCCTTCTACATAGATGGATGGAGGACGGATTCTGACCTTCTGATTAGTTCCAAGGACCAAAATTTTCTTACCAAATTGTAGGAGGACCGAATTGCTACTATTGAGTAGATGGAGAAACAAATTATACCTTCTACATAATTATTGACAGATGATTTAGCACGTTTTTGAATAGGGGAGGAGCAAGTTAGAGTCCATTTCGTGTATGTCGATGGAGCTCTAATTGGAGTTCTTGTCCCAACTTTATGCTAGGTCACCATTTCCTTGAGAATGTGATTCTCTTTTCTTTATTTGAATAGGAAAAACTTGCTTCTTATAATTAGTAGAAGGACCGATTTGTTGTTTCGAGTGGTTTGAAGACCCAATTAATTCTCCTAAATAGTTGGAGAATGAACTAACACTGTTTGAATGGTTAGAAGAACAGCAATTTCTCCTGAATAGTTGGACGATTAAATTGCTATTGCAGAATAGCGTGAAGACTAAAAGGCCCGGTCGAATCATTGAAGACCAAATTTTTTCTTCTAAATATTTGGAGCTCCATATTGTGTTTACTAAATAGCAGTGTTCTAAGACGCGGCAAAATGCGCTGCGTAGGCGCGATTACACGTGAAGCGCCATCAAAACGCATCGCATTCAAAGTATGCGTGTACAAACGCTGTCAACACCTGCGTTGACCACTAAAACGCGCTTTTTTAATTTTTTTTAAGTTTTCTTTTAATTTTACCATTTATTGATATAAAATATAAACTCTCCCACCTCCAACCCACCAATTGACAGGCCCAGGAAGCTTGCAAAATTAAGGTTTTGTTGGCCCATTTATTTATAGGCAAAATTTCTTGGCTTTCATATATAGGATTCCGACGTGGGATACACTTTGGCTGTGTTACTGTGCAGAAAAGACTTCGGCGTGAGGCAGAGCTTAAACAATTGGAGGAAGAGGAGATTGGAGAAAGAAATTCGAAGAAGGATTGAAGAGAAATTGGGTTTTGAAGAAGTTGAACTAGAAATAATGGTAAGAATTAAAACTCATCCATTCTCTTTAGTTTCCCTAATAAAGGAAAAATTTCTCATTTTCTCACCTCCATTTTTTGAACTAAGAAACAGAGAGGTTTTTTGGGTTTGGATTCCAAGCACTTGCGAAAATTGGAGAAAGGGAAAGCGAAGAATACATTCCAGATGATGTTTTGATTTTTGTACTTCAAGAAAATGATTCCTTGAATTCAAATTAAGATACCTCAATTGACACAAATTTCAAATTTTCCGGCAGTGAACATACAATCTGTGAAATTAAACCCAGACCGAAAAACGATTTATGCAATGTACAATCATCAGAAATTGGCTGCAAGTGAATTCTCTGCTTGAGTGTGTGTATTCTCTAATTTTGCAGATCTTGAAAATGGGTTTTGATTGTGTTAATGGTTGAAATGGGTTTTGATAGGTTGTCTCAATGGTGGAAAGGGAGAGTTTATGGTGCTACTTGGGCAGTGAAGGGATTGAAGGGGTTGGGGCCAGCAGACTTGCTGGGATATTTCTTTTGGTTTCTTTTGGTTGAAATGGGTTTTGATAGGTTGTCTCAATTTCTTTTGGTTTCTGGTTTTTGTCATTTTTTGGTGGGATATTTTGCAGGCATTTCCATCCACTGTAGAGGTTGAAGACGAGAGCTGGTAGATATTGATTTATTTTATATAAAAAACGTTTTTTTAATATAAAAATCTATTTATTATACTTAAAATAATATTAAAAGTACGAAACGCATTATGACGCCTACTCTCCGCATTGACAAGCTTAAACTTGTGATTCTTGATTCTCGACCTAGATGCATCGCAACACATTACGCCTTTTAGAACACTGCTAAATAGTTGGATGACAAAGTTTCTATACCAAATAAATGGAGGAGCACTTTGTATATATTTAATAGTTCGAAGACCAAAATGTTCCTTATAAAACATTGAGGACCATATTAACTCTTCAATACAGTTAGAGGGCCAAGTAGCATGTTTGAATAGTTTGAGGACCATATTGCTACTTTTGAATAGTTTAAAGAAATAAGTGCCTCTTCTTCATAGACAGAGGATGAACATGTATCTATTGATAGTTGGAGGATCCAAATGCATGTTTTGAGTAGTTGGAAGATCTAATTTTCCTTTCATATTAGTTAATGAAATAGTACATTTGGAATAGTTGGAGCACCAATTTGCTTCTGTTGATTAGTTAGAGGGCCACATTGCTCTTACTAATAGGTGGAGGATGAAGTTGCTATTTAGGGTGTGTCTGGGAAAGATTATCAGCAAAATTATAGCCGTTTCTGCCCACAATACTTGACTCTTTGTGTCATGGCACTGCAACAAGTTTGAAAAAAAAGGGTCCAAAAATCCATTTCTTGCTAATTTTAATCGTTCCTAGACACGTCCTCACTAGTAGTTGGAAGACCAATCACATCAATTGAGTAGTTGGATACCTAACGTGCTTGTTCTGAAATCCAAACTTAACACTGAACCCAAATCCTGAAAGTAGGCTTTTGAACAAAAAAGTATTTAATCATTGTGTGGTTGGGTCACTGCCACTAAGAGTGGCCAAGAGAATTCTCCAAGTAATATTACGACCACGAGCAACCAAGAGAACTCTCAAAAAATAAAATTGTGAGTTGAAATACAAAAAATAACTTGGGAGTAATTAATTCGACTTCTAACGAAAATAAAAGTGTGGCCACCATCTAAGTAGGTAACGTGGCAATATCATACATTAAGTTTTTAGCCCCACCACAATTTTTTGACTTTCGCTTCAGTTGATTTATTTTGATAATTGAGCTTGTACAGGTGAAAGAATTGAGGATGACACTGCCTCATATATATTGTTGGAGGGCCAACTAGCATGTTTGAATAGTTTGAGGACCCGTCTACTGCTTCTGAATAGGATGGGCTGTAAGTGAAGTTTTAGGTGTATGAAGTGGTCTAGGAGATGCACTAAAACTCAGAAGCAAGTCTAAGGCATTGAAATTTCTGTTGGAAAATTACTTATATACTATTTTGACATAATTTTGAGTGAGACCTGTTCAATGGTTTTGAAAGATCAAGATAAATTCATAAATTTTTATATGAGAACATCGAAATCATATATACAAAATGAAGGCAAAACGTGGTGTTAAAGCCTGTTAATTCTCCATTAAAACCTTATTTTTCATTGTATCTTGAGTGATAGATGTTCAAACAAAACCTCAAATACATACGATAAGAGGACGAATATGTTTTAAAGAAACTATTTTACACAAGCCTCGGTTTGCAAATTTGTTCTCTTATAGCCATTGTTATTTTCGGCAATTTTAATTATTTGTCATGTTCTTTCTAAATTTAATAAAACATATTGTTCTTTATTTTTCAGCAATAGTTAAAGGACCAAGTTTCACATTCAGAGTAAATAGAGGATCAATTTTCCCTACAAATTGTTGTTTCTGAGTTGTTGGAGGATGAAATTGCCTTTTGCTTAGTTGTAGCATGAATTCACACCTTTTGATTAGCTTGAGGACCAAAACATGCCTACTGAATAGCGAGGGATCAAATTGCTCCTACTGAGTAGATCGAGGACCAAAATGCATCTTCTATATAATTGGAGAATGATTTAACACCTTTTAAAAGGTGGGAGGACTAACTTATTGATGACAAATAGTTGGAGGACCATACTGATTCATCTGAATAGCTAGAAGACCCATTTAACCCTCTTGAATAGTATGAGAAAGAACTAACATCATGTGATTATTTGAAGGACTAATCTCCTTCTCGTGTGTAGTTGGAGGACCAAAAGGCAAGGTTGAATCTTTGGATGACCAAATTTTGTGTAATAAATATTTGGAGCACCGTAAAGCTGACAAAATTTCTCTACCAAGGACCAGATAGCTCCTTATGAAACAATTGAGGATGACATTGCCTCTTAGACATAGTTGGACGGCCGACTTGCGTGTTTGGATAGTTTGAGGATCCTTCTGCTGCTTCTGAATAGGATCTGCCGTCAAGTTTTTTTTTTTATCTTTGTAGTGTCTCGAAGATGCACTAATTGCCAATTTAGTTTGTGCATATTGATTATTTGTCGCCCAAATTTCACAATGTTACCGGTGTTTTTTTTTTTTTTTTGTAAATGACCGAACTCCTATCTAAGTCGATAATTTGAAAATTAAAAGTTGAGACCTAGTTCCTTGTATAAGGACCACTTACTGAATGAAGTACAAAATTTCATGCATAATTAGTCTCAACCAATCATGAAATAAAACACGTTGGTTTAATTCATATTTTATAGAATAATGTTATTTAGTCTCACTGAAGTTACAATCCTAGTTTAGGTGAAATTCACATTTCATTTAACCTATTATTTAGAGTCACCTAAACTAGGGTTACAATCGCAATGAGGCTACATAGCATTATTCTATTTTATATACAAACTGTAAGTGTTATGCCCTAAATTCAATCAATTTTTGACATGAACACTTAATGTATAATTAATATATTTCATTTATGACAGATCTATTATTTAATTAAATTAATATTCTAATAAACTAAATAATAAAATACGTAGATTCAAGTCTTGATAATTTGTTAATTACAATGAGTTGTGATTATGATATACAAATTACATATGACTGTATTTTAAATAATTCATAATCGTAAGTAATAACGAGATGCGAATATCGTTATTACGAATAGACAATCACCTGTGACATTTGTTACTTATGAAATAAGTAATTGATCTCACAAACGAAAGTGGAGTGACACGTAAATGAACATGTTGATGTTTTGTTATGGAACAAAACATTGGAGACTTGTTAGGGGAGATTCCACGTGGATAACTATCTGAGTATCAGTGGTTAACCTCTAAAGTTCGGTAGTTGATCTGGTCATTCGACTTGAGGTCATCATAGTTCCTTACATGATGACAGTTATACTTTGGTGATATTGGATATGGCCAAGAGTCACAATACAAAATCATTCGATATGTCAATATTCATATGAATATTGTGAATTATCAATAGATGATTCGTTACTCTTAGATCGCACAAGATTATAATCTCCATTTCATTTAATTAAATTGATAACGAAATCCTTGGTCAATGTATACTCATAAGTCGAAAAAGAGTTTTCGACTTATATTGACTTAATAGTGGAATGAAAGATGTGATTGATAATCTAGATTGACAGACATCCATATTTTGTAAGTGATCGAATCATATTGACGAAAGGATTATAGTTTCACGGTAAACGAGCAAATTTGATTTTGTCGTATCACGTGACATTTCTAATCACATGTATTGTTTTGACATATTGCTAAATGTTAGTATGGAATGACGGATGTGAATTGTGATAAATTAAAATTGAGTATTTTAATTTATCGATTTGGCTTATATCAAAATAATAATTCACGTCATTAAGTATCGTGAACGGGAATCTAATTGGTCACACACAAAAGAAGAATTAGAAGAATGAGATTTACCAATTAATTAATTAAGTGTTGAACAATAAATTAATTGAGCTGCTTTTTAACAAGTCCGAATTAATTAATTCATGGAACAAATTTAATTAATTGGATTAATTAAATATTGGACCGAGTTAAGTTTAAAGACATACTAAGCCCACTTGGATTTTTGTTAATAGGCTGCTAGTGTTTGAAAAATCATAACAGAACACGATTCATATTCTTACTAACACAAGAAATAGAGAAACCCTAATTCTCTCATTCTTGTTCCTTGTGTGAATTTTTATTGGAGGATGGACAATTGGATAACTGTGGATGGCAGATCGTGATTGTTCGTGTTCAAAATAAGTAAAGGGGTTTGTAAAATTCAACAAATGTATATTTTCTATCATAGTTTTTATCTAAATACAAACCATGTTTTTGGTGGGAATTGAATTCTTTTTTAATTTTCCGCTATACATGATTAGGTAAATTCCCAACACAAATTTTTTGGAGTTCTAATACGTTGTATAGATTGATCAATTGACTTCCCACTAAAATTATATTCGACTTTACTAAATTATATATCGAAAAGTCCTCAATCATTGCATTTGTGCACATCTACAAGCCTATTAGGCTAACCATGTGCATGTTCAATAGTTTGAATTTTACCACCTTGAGCGGTTGTTATAGAAATAGGTTATAATCGATTTAAATTGTGAATAAATGGATAGTACTTGTAGATCTCTCGAGGAAGGTGAGACATATGCAACAAGAAAGAGAAAAAGCGAACATAGTATTGTCGAGCAGGTCAAATCCATCCAGTCATATCTCACTTTAATACATCTTAGGCTTGTAAATTTGCCCCAAGATGAGTTTGATCAAGTACGGACATAATGTCTTATTATTTAATATTTACATACAAACTCTATTCATTTAGCCCATGTCTGATGTACAAGCAAATTTTATTTTTTATTTTTTAATACATATATTAATTAATTATTTTCAGTTTGACTTCCATGGCCCTTTTGGTTTTTTCTGGTTCTTTTTTTAAAAACATGGTGCTTATAAAATTAATTAGTGGAGCAACTTTCGCATTCTGACTAACTGCACATCAGGATATTTGGAGGATCAAATTTCATGTTTAGAATAATTAGAGGACCTGATTGACCCTTTGAAATGAAATTGCACATATTAAGTAGTTGGATGACCGAATTGCAATTTTGAGTATTCAAAGAACCAAATTGTCCTTTCTACATAAATGGAGGACGGATAGTCGCCTTCTAATTAGTTCAAGGACCAAAATTTTCTTACCAAATTGTAGGAGAACCAAATTGCCCTTATTGAGTAGATCGAGAACAAATTGCACCTTCTACATAATTTTTGCCTGACGATTTAGCACGTTTTCAATAGAGGAGTAGCAAGTTAGAGTCCATGTCGTGTATGATGTCGCTGGAACTCCAATTGGAGTTCTTTTCCCAACTTTATGGTAGGTAACCATTTTCCTTGGGAGCATGAGAATCCCTTTCTTTGTTTGAAGTGGACCAACTTGCTCCTTCTAATTAGTTAAATGACCAAATTGTTGCTTCGAGTGGTTTGAATCGCCAATTAACTCTCCTAAATAGTTGGAGGATGAACTAGTACTGTTAGAATAGTTAGAGGACCAACAAGCTTCCCATGTATAGTTGGAGGACCAAATTTCTATTGTCGATTAGTGTGAGGACTAAATTGCCCAATCGAATAATTGAGGAACCAAATTTTGTCTACTAAATATTTGGAGCTCCATATTGTGTCTACTAAATAGTTGGATGATAAAATTGCTATACCGAATAAACGGACGAGAACTTTGTATATATTTAATAATTTGAAGACCAAATAGCTCCTTATAAAACATTGAGGATCATATTAACTCTTCAATATAGTTAGAGGGCCATGTTGAATAGTTTGAGGGCCAAGTTGAATAGGTTATTTAAAGATATAAGTGCCTCTTCTTCATAGACAGGTGATGCACATGCATCTATTGATAGTTGGAGGACCCAAATGCATGTTTTGAATACTTAGGAATTCTAATTTTCCATTCATATTAATTAATGAAATAGTACCTTTGGAATATTTGTAGGACCAATTTGCATCTGTTGTTTAGTTATAGGGCCACATTGCTCTTACTAATAGGTAGAGGATCAAGTTGTTGCTTATTAGTAGTTGGAACCAACTCACGTGAACATAGAGATGCAAAAAACTCGTTCAACCCGAAATCCGTGGGGCCCGCCCCTAACGTGGCAGGGATTACCTGCCTGATTGGGTAAACGAGGCGATGATCATTGCCACGAAACGGGTACGGAAATCATAATCCCCGTCCCGCTATCTATCCCGTTTAAAGTTAATTTTAAATTTAAATTTTTTATCAAACAAAAATAATAGATTTATCATATTTTTAAAGAGAATATAAGTTGTTTATAACAAATTAGTAAAAAAGTAATAATATTTACTAAGTAAAGACATAAAAAAATAAAAGTAGAAAATATATGGGCGCGATAAATGGAGCAAGGGACCCTCCCCGTCCCGTTTTAAACGGGTATGTGGATAGGGCAATGTAGCATAAATACCCGATGGGACGGGGATGAGAATTGTTGACCCGTCTCATCCATACATAAACTGAGTAGTTGGATAACTAACGTGCTTGTTTTGAAACCAAATTTAATACTGAGCCCAAATCCTGAAAAGCCCAACTTAAACCAAACCAAAAGAGTCCAACCCAACCCAAACCAAGAACCGAGGCCTAACACAACCCAAATAGGAGCATAAGTAAAAATCTTAGTATCACTTGACTCTCTGCTATCCTTCAATTAATTGACAGGTAATCGGCAATTAAATCTCATTAATTATATCAAATTCTCAAATTCATCCATCAATTACTCTGCATCAACTCATTCCCAAATCTAAACTTCATCATTCCTCATCCCTTCAGGGATATCGAATGGCATCGCATTGAACGGTGGTGGTTTAAACACTTTGCAGCAACTTTTCTCATTTCGCCATATCATTCTCCATATCATTCCACCCACAACTTCTTCTACCACATCACAAGCAGGTAGGACAACACTTGTAACCATACATCTTATTCCAGCTCTTATTTTTCAGCAATAGTTAGAGGACCAAGTTTCGCATTCAGAGTAAATAGAGGACCAATTTTCCCTACAAATTGTTGTTTCCGAATTGTTGGAGGATGAAATTGCGTTTTGCTTAGTTGGAGCATGAATTCACACCTTTTGATTAGATTAAGGACGAAAACATGCCTATTGAATAGTGAGGGATCAAATTGCTCCTACCGAGTAGATCGAGGACCAAAATGCACCTTGTATATAATTGGAGAATGATTTAGCACCTTTTAAAAAGTGGGAGGACTAACTTATTGATGAAAAATAGTTGGAGGACCATACTGATTCATCTGAATAGCTAGAAGACCCATTTAACCCTCTTGAATGGTATGAGAAAGAACTAACATCATGTGCTTATTTGAAGGACTAATCTGCTTCTCGTGTGTAGTTGGAGGACCAAAAGGCACAGTTGAATCGTTGGATGACCAGATTTTGTGTAATAGATATTTGGAGCACCGTAAAGCTGACAAAATTTCTCTACAAAGGACCAAATAGCTCCTTATGAAACAATTGAGGATGCCATTGCCTCTTAGACATAGTTAGATGGCCCACTTGCATGTTTGGATAGTTTGAGGACGCCTCTGCTGCTTCTGAATTGGATTGGTTGTAAAATGTTTTGTTTTTGAAGTGGTCTCGAAGATGCATCAACTGCCAATTGAGTGCGTGCATATTGATTATTTGTCGCCCAAATTTCACAATGTTATCCGTGTTCTTTTCTTTAAAATGACCCAACTCCTATCTAAGTCCATAATTTGAAAATTCAAAGTTGTCTCATCTATGATGGGATTTGTGAACTGCACTACATGTTCAAAAATAGAGAGATGCTACTCAAATAGGGGCTACTGAAAATTGCACCTCAGCCCCTGTTTAATTCCCTGTCAGTAGCCTCTATTTGAGTAGCATTAGTAAAAAAAAAAAATGCAGTCCCTCTATTTACAAGACAATGTCTCAAAATCATCAAAAGCGTGATTTATGTCTGGGTGTAGGAATCTAAAAACTCAAAGCAATTCAAAGGCAGTGACATTTATCATCAGGGTCTTAGAACACCAAATATGCTGCAATAATCTGCTTCAAGATAACCTAATTAAAAAAAAAAAAATAACCAAAGAAGAGTTCTTCACCACTCATGTTACTTGTTGATGTCTCCTCATCAATCGCCGATTTTAGAGCAATTTATCGTTTAAGAATTTCTTTTGATTCATCCTTCCTCTTCTTTGTCTTTTCCTTGATCTTTGTATTATTGTGCTCATAGATCATCAAGGTTCCATATAATTCTTCCAAAAGATATGTAACCATACGTCTTATTCCAGCTCTTATTTTTCAGCAATAGTTAAAGGACCAAGTTTCACATTCAGAGTAAATAGAGGATCAATTTTCCCTACAAACTGTTGTTTCTGAGTTGTTGGAGGATGAAATTGCCTTTTGCTTAGTCGGAGCATGAATTCACACCTTTTGATTAGCTTGAGGACCAAAACATGCCTACTGAATAGTGAGGGATCAAATTGCTCCTACTGAGTAGATCGAGGACCAAAATGCATCTTCTATATAATTGGAGAATGATTTAGCACCTTTAAAAAGTGGGAGTAACTTATTGATGACAAATAGTTGGAGGACCATACTGATTCATTAGAATAGCTAGAAGACCCATTTAACCCTCTTGAATAGTATGAGAAAGAACTAACATCATGTGATTATTTGAAGGACTAATCTCCTTCTCATGTGTAGTTGGAGGACCAAAAGGCACAGTTGAATCTTTGGATGACCAAATTTTGTGTAATAAATATTTGGAGCACCGTAAAGCTAACAAAATTTCTCTACCAAGGACCAAATATCTCCTTATGAAACAATTGAGGATGACATTGCCTCTTAGACATAGTTGGACGGCCGACTCGCATGTTTGGATAGTTTGAGGATCCCTTTGCTGCTTCTGAATAGGATCTGCCATCAAGTCTTTTTTATCTTTGAAGTGTCTCGAAGATGCACTAATTGCCAATTTAGTGTGTGTATATTGATTGTTTGTCGCCCAAATTTCACAATGTTACCGGTGTTTTTTTTTTTTTGTAAATGACCGAACTCCTATCTAAGTCGATAATTTGAAAATTCAAACTTGTCTCATCTATGAAGGGATTTGTGAGCTGCACTACATGTACAAAAATAGAGAGATGCTATTCAAATAGGGGCTACTGAAAATTGTACCTCAGCCCCTGTTTAATTCCCTGCCAGTAGCCTCTATTCGAGTAACATTGGTGACAAAAAAAAAAAATATACAGTCCCTATATTTACCGTGAATATTTCCCGTGTATAAGACAATGTCTCAAAATCATCAAATGCATGATTTCTGTCTGGGTGTAGGAATCTAAAAACTCAGAAATTCAAAGGCAGTGAAATTTCTCATCAGAGTCTTAGAATCCTAACTTGCAATAAGTCGAACAGAAATTTATACTCAAGAACACCAAATATGCTGTAATAATCTGCTTCCAGGCAATCTAACTATAAAAAAAAAAAAAAAAAAATAACCAAAGAAGAGTTCAGAAAGAAATCAACAGATAGGAAGACCTTAATAACAGAAACTGAACTTTTGAAATTTCATAACACTAACCCCATAATTCTTTACATTAAAGACTGTTAGAATCATTGCATATTCAAAAGAAAACATATTATTCTGAATTTGTTCTAAAAATTTCTCATCCGAATCTTAAAATCCTAACTTGCATGCAATTAGTTAAATAGAAATTTATACTCAAGAGCATCGAATCTGCTTCGGGTAACCTTGTTAAAAAACAGAAAATAACCGAAGTAGAGTTCAGAAAGAAAACAATATATTGGAAAACATTAATCATAGAAACTGAACCTTTGAATTTCATTACACTAACCACGTAATTCTTTACATTCAAGAGTGTTAAAATCATTGTCTATTCAAATTTACATCTTCAAACTAGAAAAAAAAATAACAAGCACATCACTTTCTCCTAAAACTTGATTTCTTGAATCGATTTTCATCAACAGTGGGTTTGGTCCGTTTGGATTGGAGAATATCCTTAAAATCCAGAATTTGTATCTTTCTTTTCGCCTTTTTGATATCAAGACTCGCCTCCTCGAACTTCCTTTTTGTGGCCTCGAACTTTACTTCATCCAAACCCAAACCCAAACCCTTGTTTCCCCTTCTTGCCTCGATTTTATGCTTCACATCTTCCGTTTCGATTTGTCTCTGAAACTTTTTGCCTCTGCCCTTATTTTCTCCATCAAAAGCCGTGGACTGAATAATCGCAGAACCCTTCTCCATTTGTGCCTGTTTTTTCACCTTCTTGACATCAAGACTCGGCTCCTCGAACTTTACTTCATCCAAACTCAAACCCTCGTTTCCTCTTCTTGCGTCAATTTTATGCTTGGAATCTTCAGTTACGATCTCCCTCTGAAACTTTTTGCCTCTGTCCTTGTTTTCTTCATCAAAACCCATGGATTGAATAACCCCAAAACCCTTTTCCTTGGTGCCGAGATTTATGGGTTTCGAAGGTGCCGACGTAACTCCATCAAATTGATCATCAAGATCTTCATCCAGCGGACTCTCGCAACTGAAATTCGAACTCGAAGAAATCGAGCAATCTTGATCAATGTCGTCCATCGGAGATGCCATTAGAAGGGCTTGGATAATTCGAGATCTTCTCGCTAGAAACTCCTTTGGTTTCTCCTTGGCAGCCACCGCAATTGATGCATTGATAAAATCAAAAATGTTTTCCAAACCTTGATCGTTAACAGAGTATGTGTTCTGAAAAAACGTTCTCAGATCAATCCCTGTACCCATTTTTTAAAATCCCCTATTCTACTGTTTTTGTGAATGTTAACGTTAGGAGTATTCTACGTATTTATAACGTTGTAAAAGAAATCTGGAAAGATCTTGTGGGCGGGAATACCTTCTTCAAGATCTGGGAGGGTAAAATTTGGGAGGGAATTTGCAGTAATTAATGAACCCAGTTGTTTCCTTAACTAAACTAGCCGTTTTACAAGAACACGCTGTTGAACTCTGCTAACAATTTTATTAATTGGTCGAATTCTGCACGTATCTTCTCAACTCCAAATTATATAAAATGATTATGTGTCTTTAGTTATATGAAAAATTTAATCTATTTAAGGGTCTCGAGTAAAATTATTATTTTTTTTTTCAATTTTTTTTATCGTAATCTGTTAACAATATTGGAGGATCAAATTTCATTTTTAGAATAATTAGAGGACCTGATTGACCCTTTGAAATGAAATTGCTCCTATTAACTAGTTGGATGACCGAATTGCAATTTTGAGTGTTCGAAGAACCAAATTGTCCCTTCTACATGGATGGAGGACGGATTCTGACCTTCTCAAAAACAATTATATGTTTAAAAAAATTCAGAGACTATAGTGTAAAAGTTGTGCATAATCACTGCTACGAGTCTATGATCTACATATATAAGCCATCTAAACTATCAGCTCAAGTGATGAGGAAGGTTGACAAAATTTGCTTTTCAGGGAATTGTTAATTATGTGTGTTTGATTGAAATAATTTTCCACTCAGAAAATTTTAAAATTTTGGATATTTTGTGTTCGTTTGACTTTATTTTACATGAAAATTGTCTATTAAAGTGATAATTTTACAATTGGTTATAAAATTTGTTTTTATTGCCAAAAAGTTAAAAAAAAAAAAGAAATATATTAAATGTGGAGTTTCTCATTTGATTAAAAGTAGAAGTTGGAATTTGATTTCCATTTTTCATGAAAAATTTGGTGCATCAAACCGCCCCAAGAGAAAGCGTAGATATTATTGTTGAGCTGGTCAAATCCATCTAATCTTATCTTCCTATAGCCCCTTTTAGAACATTGCTAAATAGTTGGTGACAAAGTTTCTATACCAAATAAATGGAGGAGCACTTTGTATATATTTAATAGTTTGAAGACCAAAAAGTTCCTTATAAAACATTGAGGACCATATTAACTCTTCAATACAGTTAGAGGGCCAAGTAGCATGTTTGAATAGTTTGAGGACCATATTGCTACTTTTGAATAGTTTAAAGAAATAAGTGCCTCTTCTTCATAGACAGAGGATGAACATATATGTATCTATTGATAGTTGGAGGATCCAAATGCATGTTTTGAATAGTTGGAAGATCTAATTTTCCTTTCATATTAGTTAATGAAATAGTACCTTTGGAATAGTTGGAGCACCAATTTGCTTCTGTTGATTAGTTAGAGGGCCACATTGCTCTTACTAATAGGTGGAGGATGAAGTTGCTATTTAGGGTGTGTCTGGGAAAGATTATCAGCAAAATTATAGCCGTTATCAGTAAAATTATAGCCGTTTCTGCCCACAATACTTGACTCTTTGTGTCATGGCACTGCAACAAGTTTGAAAAAAAAGGGTCCAAAAATCCATTTCTTGCTGATTTTAATCGTTCCTAGACACGTCTTCACTAGTAGTTGGAAGACCAATCACGTCAATTGAGTAGTTGGATACCTAATGTGCTTGTTCTGAAATCCAAACTTAACACTGAACCCAAATCCTGAAAGTAGGCTTTTGATCAAAGAAGTATTTAATCATTGTGTGGTTGCGTCACTGCCACTAAGAGTGGCCAAGAGAATTCTCCAAGTAATATTACGACCACGAGCAACCAAGAGAACTCTCAAAAAATAAAATTGTGAGTTGAAATACAAAAAATAACTTGGGAGTAATTAATTCGACTTCTAACGAAAATAAAAGTGTGGCCACCATCTAAGTAGGTAACGTGGCAATATCATACATTAAATTTTTAGCCCCGCCACAATTTTTTGACTTTCGCTTCAGTTGATTTATTTTGATAATTGAGCTTGTACAGATGAAAGAATTGAGGATGACACTGCCTCACATACATTGTTGGAGGGCCAACTAGCATGTTTGAATAGTTTGAGGACCCCTCTGCTGCTTCTGAATAGGATGGGCTGTCAGCAAAGTTTTATGTGTTTGAAGTCATCTCGGAGATGCACTCAAACTCAGAAGCAAGTCAAAGGCACTGAAATTTCTGTTGGAAAATTACTTATAGACTATTTTGACATAATTTTGAGTGAGACCTGTTCAATGATTTTGAAAGATCAAGATAAATTCATAAATTTTTATATGAGAACATCGATATCATATATACAAAATGAAGGCAAAACATGGTGTTAAAGTCTGTTAATTCTCCATTAAAACCTGATTTTTCATTGTATCTTGAGTGATAGATGTTCAAACAAAACCTCGAATATATATGATAAGTGGACGAATCTGTTTTAAAAAAGTTATTTTACACAAGCCTCGGTTTGCAAATTTGTTCTCTTTTAGCCATTGTTATTTTCGGCAATTTTAATTATTTGTCATGTTCTTTCTGAATTTAATAAAACATATCATTCTGAATTTGTTCTAACAGTTTCAAATTCGAATCTTAAAATCCTAACTTGCATGCAACAAGTTAAATAAAAATTTAAACTCAAGAACATCAAATCTGTTGCAATAATTCTGCTTCGAGACAACCTCATTAAAAAAAGAAAATGACCAAAGCAGAGTTCAGAAAGAAATCAATATATTGGAACACATTAATCACAGAAACTGAACCTTTGAAATTTCATAACACTAACCAGAGAATTCATTACATTTAAAAGAATTAAAATCATAGTCTATTCAAATTTTCATCATCAAACTACAAAAGAAAATAACAAGCACATCACTTCCTCCTAAAATTTGATTTCTTGAATCGATTTTCATCAACAGTTGGTTTGGATCGGGGAATATCCTTAAAATCCAAAATTTGTACCTTTCTTTTCGCCTTCCTGATATCAAGACTCGCCTCCTCGAACTTCCTTTTTGTGGCCTCAAACTTTACTTCATCCAAACCCAAACACTTGTTTCCCCTTCTTGCCTCAATTTTATGCTTTGCATCTTCGATTTTTCTCTGAAACTTTTTGCCTCTGTCCTTGTTTTCTTTCTCAACAGCCATGAATTGAATAATCCCAGAACCCTTCTCCTTGGCGCCAGTTTGCACCTTTTTTTTCACCTTCTTGACATCAAGACTCGGCTCCTCGAACTTTACTTCATCCAAACTCGAACCCTCGTTTCCTCTTCTTGCGTCAATTTTATGCTTGGAATCTTCAGTTTCGATCTTCCTCTGAAACTTTTTGCCCCTGTCCTTGTTTTCTCCACCAAAAGCCACGGATTGAATAACCCCACGACCCTTTTCCTCCGCGCCAAGATTTATGGGTCTCGAAGGTGCCGACGTAACTCCGTCAAATTGATCATCAAGATCTTCATCCAGGGGACTCTCGCAACTGAAATTCGAACTCGAAGAAATCGAGCAATCTTGATCAATGTCGTCCATGGGAAATGTCAATAGAAGCTCTTGGATAATTCGAGATCTTCTCGCTAAAAACTCCTTTGGTTTCTCCTTGGCAGCCACCGCAATTGATGCGTTGATCAAATCAAAAATATTTTCCAAACCTTGATCGTTAACGGAGTATATGTTCTGAAAAAACGTTCTCAGATCAATCCCTGTACCCATTTTTGAAAATCTCCTATTCTACTGTTTTTGTGAATGTTAACGTTAGGAGTATTCTACGTAGTTATAACGTTGTATAAGAAATCTGGAATGATCCAATCGTGGGCGGGAATATCTTTAAAGTTTGGGAGGGAATTTGCAGTAATTAATGAACCCAGTTGTCTTCCTAACTGAACTAGCCGTTGTATAAGAACACGCGGTTTAACTTTGTTTCCTTTCCTTTTTGAATGTGCGACGTTAAGATCTTTATCTAATTTTTTATTTCTTTGTTAATTGTAAAATCTGTTAACAATTTTATTAATTGGTCGAATTCTACACATTTCTCCCCAACTCGAAATTTAATCTACTTAAGAGTCTCGAGTCAAATTAAAAAAAAAATTTTCAAATTTTTTCTCAATTGAATGATTATAAAAAAAAATGATAAACGGTTTTTGAAAAAAAAATTAAGAGACTAGTGTAAAAGTTGTGCATAATCACTACTATGATCTAGCTATATGTGCCATTTAAACTGCCAGCTCAAGTGATGAGGAAGGCTGATTCTAGCCTATTCATGTTAATCTTATCGTACTGATCAAAACGTAGGATACCCTAACGTCAATCAATTGTTGTCTATTATGTAAATCAAAGATTGGCTAACCAAGAGGGGGTGAATTGGTTTTTAAAACTTTTTCGTTAACTACTGCAAGATTTTAAACTAACGATAAACAAATAAACTAATCGAAAATAACCACGAAGAATGGAATGATATAAGTTTGCACAAAGTAAAACGTTAAGTAAAGAGTTAGAGAGGGCAAACGATGTGCTATGGAGGTTCGATCCAACGCAATGATCTACGCTCCCCGTCACCAAGCTCTCTGTCACAAGCAAAGCTTTTTCACTGTAATGATTGACTTGTGGTGCAATCCAACACTTTACAAAACTTCCGATGACTTACAACCAAGGAGCAACGATCCTTTTACAATGTTGAGTTTTTCAGGACTTTAACACGACCTACAATTCAAAATGAAGTACAAGTGAAATCTTCTCTTCTCATCGAATGATAGATTCAAGGTTGATAACCAGAAAAGAAGAGGCAAATACTTCAATAGATGGCAATGAGTATAACTTAAAGTGTTGAAATGAAAAACTTCTTGAAGGACCAAAGATTTTCACTAGGGGTGTCCAAAAGTCCCGAACCGAACCGGACCGAACCGAACCCGAACCCGAACCGAACCGAACCAAACCGAGCGGTTCTTCATAAATTAAATACCCGAACGGGTACCCGAATCGAGAACCAATGGGTTTGGGTCGGGTCTCGGGTCTAGACCAAGAACCGAAGAACCGAATAAGAACCGAAACTAAATAATTTTTTTATTTTTTATATTGAATTAATTAAATTATTTTATTTTTTTCCTATACAAATTAGCAAATTAATTGAATAAATTAGATTATTTCATAATTTTAATTTTTAAGCCCAAATCATTTTAAAATCCATTAGCCCATTTTAATTTGAAGCAAATGAATATACTTTATGTAGTTTTGCTGTAATATTAATATCTACTTTTTGGTATTTGTATGTATTGAATTAATCTTATTGGACGGCTAGTTTTGTATATTTTTTTGAATTGGGCTACGTTAATTTGTAAAAGTTACGAATGAAATGTTATTAATTGTATTTATGTAGTGTTGTTGAAAATATTAAAAAATTTAATTATGGTACGGAACTGAACGGAACCGAACCGACCCGAACCGAACCGAACGGAACCGAACCCGAACGGTTCCATAAATATATTTGGACCCGACGGGTCTATTTATTAAATACCCGAAAGTTTTGGGTCGGTTCGGGTATCTTCAGAACCGAACCGAACCGACCCATGGACAGCCCTAATTTTCACACAATTAATTTCTCAAAAGTTTTTCAAGGATTTTACGACAATCCTTATCGGACGCGAGATACCGGACGTCCGGTAAATTTTTTTTTTTTTATGATAAGTAAATATACAATAAAAGGAATTTAGATGAGGCCTAATTTAGAATATCATTTCACTCGATAAGACCCAAACTCCGTCTAATGGATGAGAAGCGATCTAGCGCAAGGGGTTTGGTGAAAATGTCGGCTAATTGGTTTTCGGTGTTAACAAATTCAAGTGAGATATCACCGTTTTGAACATGATCTCTTAGAAAGTAACGTCTTATCTCAATGTGCTTTGCTCGAGAGTGCAAAACAGGATTTTTAGATAAATTTATGGCACTTGTATTGTCACACATGATAGAAACATGATCGTAGGATAAATGAAAATCGCTAAGGGTTTGTTTCATCCATAGTACTTGAGCACAACAACTCGCGGCGGAAATGTATTCGGCCTCTGCCGTAGATAAGGCCACATAGTTTTGTTTCTTATTAAACCATGAAACTAGGGCGAAACCCAGAAAGTGACAAGTCTCGCTAGTGCTTTTCCAATAAACTTGACAACCAGCCCAATCGGCATTCGAGTAACTAAGTAAGTCAAAGTGAGTTTGTTTTGGGTACCAAAGTCCTAAGTTTTGAGTCCCACTAAGATATTTAAAGATTCTTTTCACGGCTTTCAGGAGGGATTCCTTAGGATTAGATTGAAAACGAGCACATAAGCATACTCAAAAATAATATCGAGTCTACTTGCAGTTAAATAAAGAAGTGATCCGATCATACCTTGATATTTAGTGATGTCAATGGAAATGTCTTGTTCATCTTTGTCAAGCTTTATGAAGTGCTCATCCGAGTGTTCATTGGCTTTAGATCATTCATTTCGAACCTCTTTAACATATCTAATATGTATTTACTTTGATTTATGAAAATGCCCTCACACGATTGTTTAATTTGTAGTCCGAGAAAATATTTGAGTTCACCCATCGTGCTCATTTCGAATTCCATGCTCATACTTTTTGAAAATTCTTCACAAAGTTGAATATTTGTTGCCCCAAAAATGATGTCATCAACATAAATTTGTACAATAAGCATGTCTTGTTTACGGGTTTTAATAGAAAGAGTAGTGTCCACTTTTTCAATAGAAAAACCATTTGAAAGTATAAATTTGCTCAATCGTTCATACCAAGCTCTAGGAGCTTGCTTTAGTCCATAAAAAGCTTTTCGAATTTTGAAAACTTATGCTTTGCAAAGCTGGGTGGTTGTTCAACAAAAACTTCTTCTTAAACGAATCCATTTAAAAATGCACTTTTAACATCCATTTGATAAAGAGTAAAGTTTTTGTGACATGCAAATGTAAAAAACATGCGAATGGATTCTAACCGAGCCACTGGTGCAAAACTTTCTTCATAATCGATACATTCGATTATAACCTTAGGCCACTAATCTAGCCTTGTTACGCACAATGATCCCATTTTCATCTCTTTTGTTTCGAAAATGTAGTACCAATAACGGTTTGATTTGTTGGACTAATGACCAAGTCCCAAACATAGTTTCTCTAAAATTGATTAAGTTTTTCTTGTATTGCTAGAATCCAAAACTCAACAAATTCCGCTTCTTTAAATTTTTGAGTTCGATTTGTGAAATAAGTGCATAACTACTAAGATGATTTCTAAAAGAGGTGCTAGTAGTGATACCTTTTGATGGATCATCGATTATTAACTCCTTTTAGGTGAGATGAGACAAATTTCCATTCTTTTGGCAATATAGAGTCGCCTTGAGTTTCGGTTGACGTTTCTTCTCTTTCAGGATTGTTGGGCTCTTTTGATTGTTCTTCATTTGGTACTCCTTTGTCTTGGATATTCATTTGTGCAAAAGAAGTCTCCAAATCTACATCATCATCAATACCTTTGTCTCGATCAAGAAAATTAGTCTCATTAAATGTAACGTGCATAAATTTTTCAACGACTAGAGTTCTTTTATTAAAAACTCTATATGCTTTGCTAGTCAATGAATAACCGAGAAAAATTTCAATATCGAATTTTGAGTCAAATTTTCCTAAATTGTCTTTTGTGTTTAAAATGAAACATTTGTAACCAAAGAATTTGAAATAACTAATGTTGGGAATTCTATTTTTCCAAAGTTCGCAAGGAGTTTTGGTTTTCTTACGACTTATCAAAACTCTATTTATAATATAGCATGCGGTATTAACGGCTTCAGCCCAAAAGTATTTAGGCAAATTATTTTCATTTAGCATGGTCCGAGCCATTTCTTGTAATGTACGATTCTTCCTTTCTACTACACTGTTTTGTTGAGAAGTTCTAGGAGTCGAAAAATTTTGTTCATATCCATTATCGTTACAAAAATTATCGAAGGCAAGATTGTCAAATTCTCCACCATGATCACTTCTCATAGTGGTGATAGTGTGACCCTTTTCATTTTCAACTTTCTTACAAAAATATTTGAAAGCCTTTAAGGCTTCATCTTTTGCACTCAAGAATATAACACATGTAAATCTTGAAAAATCATCAACAATAACAAATGTTTATTGCTTACCGCCTGAGCTAGCCATTCTAGATGATCTAAAGAGATCCACGTGGAGAAGTTGCAATGATTTTGTTGTTGAAGAAAAGATTTTTGGTTTAAAAGAGCTCATAACTTGCTTTCCAGGTTGACAAGCATCACAAATTTTGTCTTTTTCAAATTTTACCTTGGGCAATCCTTTCACAAAATAATTTTTTGAAATCTTTGAAATATGGTCCATGTTTACGTGACCAAGCCTTCTATGCTAAAGCCATGTTTCATCTTTTAATCCAAGTAAGCAATGTTCGTTATTTTCATGTTCAATGTTTATGATATAAACATCTTTATTTTAGCTTCCTATAAAAATTACCTCTTTTGATAAGGATGCATTTAGAAGCATCGAATTTAGTATTATAACTTTTATCACATAATTGACTAAGAGCCTGTTTGGTAACAATTCTCCTTTTCTACAGTAAATCACTTCTCATTTTCAACCACACATTCTTCAATAAAATAATATTTTCCATCACATCAATACTTTTTTCTTCTTTTTCAACCACACATTTCCCATCATATCACTATTCAAAAATCAATTTTTCTCCTAAAAATCCCTACCAAACACACTCTAATACTTAACAAGTTATGTTTGAGGTTGACGACTAATAAAGCATTTTCAATTGAGGGGGATAAGTGATTATCATTGTTGCCGATTCCAATTATCTTTCCCATTGCATTGTATCTAAAAGTCACATCTCCATCATTTCTTTTGAAGTTTGAAAGTAGAGATAGATCTCCGGTCATTTGCTTCGAACATTCACTATCCAAGAACCATTTGCTTTTGATTTTCCTTGGTACCTCATCTTCGAGGGCCTGAAGCACATGTTAGTGATTTCATCTTAATCATTGCTTTCATTTTGATCTTCATTGTCGCTATCATCCCAAGTAGCTTGAAATGCCTTTTTCTTGAATCTCTTCCTTTTATTTGGGCACTCGGTTCTCTTGTGATTAGGTTTGTCACATTCATAGCGAATAATTTTCGTATTCTTTTCTTCTCCTTTTTCGTCTTTTCTTTGAAAGTTTTTGTTGTTACAAAAGCCTCTCAATTTTTTGACGAAGAGTACTAGATTATCGAGCTCTTCACCACTCATGTTACTTGTTGATGTCTCCTCATCAATCTCCGATTTTAGAGCAATTTGTCGTTTAGGAATTTCTTTTGATTCATCCATGCTCTTCTTTGTCTTTTCCTTGATCTCGGCATTATTGAGCTCATAGATCATCAAGGTTCCATATAATTCTTCCAAAGGATATGTATTCGCATCCTTCGTATTTTCTATAAGCATCCGTATAGGACTCCATTTCTCCAAAAGTGACCTAAGCATTTTGCTCACAAGTTCACCGTTAGTATATTTTCGATCAAAACCTTTTAAGCCATTAACAATGTCGGTGAAACGAGTAATCATATTAATAATGGACTCATCTTGTTTCATAAAGAAATTTTCAAATTCTTTGACTAGCATATTTATCTTAGTTTCCCTGACTTTGTTTGTTTCAACATGAGTGACTTCTAGAGCATGCCAAATTTCATGAGTCGAATCACATGTGCAAATTCTATTGAATTTATTTCTATCTAGTGCACAATAAAGCAAATTCTTGGCATTAGCATTTAACGACAATTTTCTTCTATTTTCTTCATCGTATTCCTCTCTTGGCTTGGGAATTCATTGATCGATTTGCCATCAATTTTAATATTTTTTGTAGGCACATAGGGACCATATTCAATAATTTCTCAAGTGTTATAATCATTAGATTGAACATAAATCATCATTCTAGTTTTCCAATAATTATAATGTGTGTCATTAAAAAAGGGAGGTCGGTTGGTAGAATGCCCCTTGAGATTTTGAAAACCGATGTTAGCCATAACTCAAGATTGTGAAATCTTAAAGAGGTGAGTACCGAGCTCTGATACCAATTGTAAACCCAAGATTGGCTAACTAAGAGGGAGGTGAATTGATTTTTAAAAATTTTTCGTTAACTATTACAAGATTTTAAACTAATGATAATACAAATGGTAAAGAAATAAACTAAACAAAATAACCACGTAGATGGAATGATATAAGCTTGTACAAAGTAAAACGTTAAGTAAAGAGTTAGAGAGTGCAAACGATGTTTTATGCATGTTCGATCCAACGTAATGATCTATGTCCCCCGTCACCAAGTTCTCTGTTACGAGCAATGCCATTTCGCTATAATGATTGACCTACTAGTTCCATGTAGACATTTTCCCATGGAAGGAAGTGCTAAATTAGGCGTTTGGACCACTTGGTGATTGAAGTACAAAATTGCATACATAACTAGTCTCAACCAATCAAGAACTATAACAAGTTGGTTCAGTTCAATTTCAACCCACAAGTTTTGTGGAACTCTAATACGTTAAATAGATTGATGAATTGGCTTCCCACTAAAATTATTTTCCGACTTTACTAAATTAAATATTGAAAAGTCCTCAAATCATTGTATTTGTAAGCATTCGAACAGGCCTATTAGGCTAACCATATGCATGTTCAACGATTTGAAATTTACCACTTTGAGCGCTCTTATGGGAATAGATTATCACATTGTGAATAGTGGATAGTACTTGTAGATCCCACAGGAAGGGTGAAGCAAATGCAAAAAGAATTAGAGAAAGAATATATATTATTGTTGAACTGGTCAAATGTGGGTAGTCCTTTTGGATTTTCATATGATTGCATTTGTCTATCAAAGTTAAACTCAATATGAACGGAATGATAAATTGAAATAAAACTGTATTTACTTTTTCTGTTTAATTAAAAATATATTTGATATTTTGGGGTTGATTGTGAAAGAGATAAGCCTCTTCAATTTAATTGGGTAAATAGTGGGATCTTACGGTTCAAAGGTAGGTAGTCCTTATGGGCTTTAATATGTTTGCATTTGCCTGTCAAAGTTAAAATAACATGAACAAAATGATGAATTAGAATAAAACTGCATTTACTTTATCTGTTTAATTTAAAATATATTTGGTGTTTTGGGTTTTATTGTGAAAGAGAGAAGACTCTTCAATTTAATTCGGTAAATAGTGGGATCTTACAGTTCAAAGGTAGGTAGTCCTTATAGGTTTTCATATGATTGCATTTGCCTATCAAAGTAAAAATCAACATGAACAGAACGATGAATTGAAATAAAACTGTTTTTATTTTATCTGTTTAATTAAAAATATATTTCATGTTTTACGCTTTATTGTGAAAGAGAGAAGAATCTTCAATTTAATTGGGTAAATAGTGGGATCTTACGGTTCAAAGTTAGGTACTCCTTATGGGTTTTCATACGATTGCATTTGCCCCGTCAAAGTTATAATCAAGATGAATAGAATGATGAATTGAAATAAAAATGTATTTACTTTATCTGTTTGATTAAAAATATATTTGGTGTATCGGGTTTTATTGTGAAAGAAAGAAACCTCTTCAATTCAATTGGGTAAATAGTGGGATCTTACAGTTCAAAAGTAGGTAGTCCTTATGGGTTTTCATATGATTGCATTTCCGTGTCAAAGTTAAAATCAACATGAACAGAATGATGGATTGAAATAAAAATGTATTTACTTTATCTGTTTGATTAAAAATATATTTAGTGTTTTGGATTTTATTGTGAAAGATAGAAATCTCTTCAATTTAATTGGGTAAATAGTGAGATCTTAGGGTTCAAAGGTAGGTAGTCCTTATGGGTTTTCATATGATTGCATTTGCGAGTCAAAATTAAAATCAAGATGAACAGAACGATGAATTGAAATAAAAATGTAATTACTTTATCTGTTTAATTAAAAATATATTTGGTGTTTTGGAGTTTATTGTGAAAGATTTCTGCGTCTTCAATTTAATTGGTTAAATAGTGAGATCTTAGAGTTCAAAGATAGGTAGTCTTTGAGGGTTTTCATATGATTGCATTTGCCCGTCGAAGTTAAAATCAACATGAACGGAATGATGAATTGAAATAAAAATGTACTTACTTTATCTATTTAATTAAAAATATATTTGATATTTTGGGTTTTATTGTGAAAGAGAGAAGACTCTTCAATTTAATTCCGTAAATAGTAGGATCTTACAGTTCAAAGGTAGGTAGTCCTTATGTATGTTCGTATGATTGCATTTGCTTGTCAAAGTTAAAATCAATATGAACAGAATGATGAATTGTAATAAAATCGTATTTATTTTATCTATTTATTTAAATATGCATTTGGTGTTTTGGGTTTTATTGTGAAAGAGAGAAGCCTATTCAATTTAATTGGGTAAATAGTGAGATCTTAGGGTTCAAAGGTTGGTAGTCCTTATGGGTTTTCTTATAATTGCATTTGCCTATCAAAGTTAAAATCAAGATGAACAGAACGATGAATTGAAATAAAACTGCATTTATTTTATCTGTTTAATTAAAAATATATTTGGTGTTTTGGAGTTTATTGTCAAAGAGAAAGGACTCTTCAATTTAATTGGATAAATAGTGGGATATTGCGGTTCAAGGATAGGTAGTCCTTATAAATTTTCACGTGTTTGCATTTGTCTGTCAAAGTTAAAATTAACATGAACAGAATGATGAATTGAAGTAAAAATTTATTTACGTTATCTGTTTAATTAAAAATATATTTGGTATTTTGAGTTTTATTCTGAAAGATAGAAGCCTCTTCAATTTAATTGGGTTAATAGTGGGATCTTACTGTTCAAAGGTAGGTAGTACTTATATGTTTTCATATGATTGCATTTGTCTATCAAAGTAAAAATCAACATGAATGGAATGATGAATGGAAATAAAATTGTATTTATTTTATATGTTTAATTAAAAATATATTTGGTGTTTTGGGTTTTATTATGAAAGAGAGAAGACTCTTCAATTTAATTCCGTAAATAGTGGGATCTTTTTGTTCAATGATAGGTAGTCCTTATGAGTTTTCATACGATTGCATTTGCCCGTCAAAGTTATAATCAAGATGAACAAAATGATGAATTGAAATAAAAATGTATTTATTTTATATATTTAATTACATATATATTTGGTGTATTGGATTTTATTATGAAAGAGAGAAGTCTCTTCAATATAATTGGGTAAATAGTGCGATCATACGGTTCAAAGGTAAGTAGTCCTTATGGGTTTTCATATGATTGCATTCGCCTGTCAAAGTTAAAATAAACATGAACAGAATAATGAATCGAAATAAAACTTTATTTATTTTATCTGTTTAATTAAAAATATATTTGGTGTTTTGAATTTTATTGTAAAAGAGAGAAGCAACTTCAATTTAATTGCGTAAATAGTGGGATCTTGCGGTTCAAAATTAGGTTGTCCTTCGGGGTTTCACATGAATGCATTTGCGTGTCAAAGTTAAAATCGACATGAACAGAATGTTGAAATGAAATAAAACTGTATTTATTTTATCTGTCTAATTAAAAATATATTTGGTGTTTTGGGTTTTATTATGAAAGAGAGAAGACCCTTCAATTTAAATGGGTAAATAGTGGGATCTTATAGTTCAAAGGTAGGCAGTCCCTATGGGTTTTCATATTATTGCATTTGCCTTTCAAAGTTAAAATCAACATGAACAGAATGATGAATTGAAATAAAACTGTATTTATTTAAAAATACATTTGGTGTTTTGGGTTTATTGTGAAAGAGAGAAGCCTCTTCAATTTAATTGGGTAAATAGTGGGATCCTACGATTCAAAGGTAGGTAGTCCTTATAGGTTTTCATATGATTGCATTTGGCTATCAAAGTTAAAATCAACTTGAACAAAATGATGAATCGAAATATAACTGTATTTATTTTATCTGTGTAATTAAAAATATATTTCATGTTTTAGGTTTTATTGCGAAAGAGAGAAGTCTCTTCTATTTAATTGGGTAAATAGTGGAATCTTACGGTTCAAAGTTAGGTAGTCCTTATGGATTTTCATATGATTGCATTTGCCCGTCAAAATTATAATCAATACGAACAGAGTGATGAATTGAAATAAAAATGTATTTATTTTATCTGTTTAATTAAATATATATTTGGTGTATTGGGTTTTATTGTATAAGAGAGAAGACTTTTCAATTTAATTGGGTAAATAGTGGGATCTTACTGTTCAAAGGTAGGTAGTCCTCATGGGTTTTCATATGATTGCATTTGCTATTCAAAATTAAAATCAACAAGAATAGAATGATGAATTGAAAAAAAAACTGGATTTATATTATCTGTTTAATTAAAAATATATTTGGTGTTTTGGGTTTTATTATGAAAGAGAGCAATTTTCATATGATTGCATTTGCCGGTCAAAGTTAAAATCAACATGAATAGAATGATGAATTGAAATAATATTGTATTTATTTTATCTGTTTAATTAAAAATATATTTGGTGTTTTTGATTTTGTTGTGAAAGAAAGAAGCCTTTTCAATTTAATTGGGTAAATAGTGAGATCTTATTGTTCAAAGATCGGTAGTCATTATGGATTTTCATATGATTGCATTCGCCCGTCAAAGTTAAAATCAACGTGAACAGAATGATGAGTTGAAATAAAAATGTATTTACTTTATAAGTTTAATTAAAAATATATTTGATGTTTTGGGTTTTATTATGAAAGAGAGAAGTCTCTTCATTTTAATTGGGTAAATAGTAGGATCTTACGGTTCAAAGTTAGGTAGTCCTTATGGGTTTTCATATGATTCCATTTGCCCGTCAAAATTATAATCAATATAAACAAAATGATGAATTGAAATAAAAAATGTATTTATTTTATATGTTTAATTAAATATATAATTGGTGTATTGGGTTTTTTTGTGAAAGAGAGAAGCCTCTTCAATTTAATTGGGTAAATAGTGGGTTCTTACGGTTCAAATGTTGGTAGTCCTTATGGGTTTTCATATGATTGCATTTGCCTGTGAAAATTAAAATCAACATGAACAGAATGATGAATTGAAATAAAACTATGTTTATTTTATCTGTTTAATTAAAAATATATTTGGTGTTTTGGGTTTTATTGTGAAAGAGAGAAGCCACTTCAATTTAATTGGGTAAATGGTGGGATCTTACGATTCAAAGGTAGGTAGTCCATATGAATTTTCATTTGATTGCATTTGCTGTCAAAGTTAAAATCAAAATGTTGAATTGATATAAATTTTATTTATTTTATCTGTTTAATTGAAAATATAATTGGGGTTTCGGGTTTTATTGTGAAAGAAAGAAGCCACTTCAATTTAATTGGGTAAATAGTGAGATCTTAGAGTTGAAAGGTGGGTAGCCTTTATGAGTTTTCATATGATTGCATTTTCCTGTCAAAGTTAAAATCAACATGAACAGAATGATGAATTGAAATAAAACTGTATTTACTTTATCTATTTAATTAAAAATATATTTGGTGTTTTGAGTTTTATTGTGAAAAACAGAAGTCTCTTCAATTTAATTGGGTAAATAATGGGATCTTGCGGTTCAAAGGTATGTAGTCCTTATGAGTTTTCATATGATTGCATTTGTGTGTCAAAGTAAAAATCAACATGAACAAAATATTGAATTGAAATAACATTGTATTTACTTTATTTGTTTAATTAAAAATATATTTGAGGTTTTGGGTTTTATTATGAAAGAGAGAAGCCTCTTCAATTTAATTGTGTAAATAGTGAAATCTTAGGGTTCAAAGGTGGGTAGTCCTTATGATTTTCATATGATTGCATTTGCCTATCAAAGCTAAAATAAACATGAACAGAATGATGAATCGAAATAAAACTGTTTTTATTTTATCTGTTTAATTAAAAATATATTTGATGTTTTGAATTTTATTGTGAAACAGAGAAGCCTCTTCAATTTAATTGGGTAAATAGTAGGATCTTACGGTTCATAGTTAGGTTGTCCTTATGGGGTTTCATGTGATTGCATTTGCATGTCAAAGTTAAAATCGACATGAATAGACTGATGAATTGAAATAAAACTGTATTTATTTTATCTGTTTAATTAAAAATATGTTTGGTGTTTTGGGTTTTATTATGGAAGAGATTTCCCTTCAATTTAATTGGGTAAATAGTGAGATCTTACGGTTCAAAGGTAGGTAGTCCTTATGAGTTTTCATATGATTGCATTTGCCTTTCAAAGTTAAAATCAACATGAATAGAATGATGAATTGAAATAAAACTGTATTTATTTTATCTATTTATTTAAAAATACATTTGGTGTTTTAGGTTTTATTGTGGTAGAGAGAAGACTCTTCAATTTAATTGGGTAAATAGTGTGATCTTACGGTTCAAAGTTAGGTAGTCCTTATGGGTTTTCATATAATTGCATTTGCCCGTCAAAATTAAAATCAACATGAACAGAATGATGAATAGAAATATAATTGTATTTATTTTATCTATGTAATTAAAAATACATTTGATGTTTTGGGTTTTATTACGGAAGAGAGAAGCCTCTTCAATTTAATTGGGTAAATAGTCGGATCTTACGGTTCAGAGTTAGGTAGTCCTTATGGGTTTTCATATGATTGCTTTTGCCCGTCAAAATTATAATCAATATGAACAGATTGATGAATTGAAATAAAAATATATTTATTTTATCTGTTTAATTAAATATATATTTGGTGTATTGGGTTTTATTGTGAAATAGAGAAGCATCTTCAATTTAATTGGGTAAATAGTGTGTTCTTACGGTTCAAATGTAGGTAGTCCTTATGAGTTTTCGTATGATTGTATTTGCTTGTGAAAATTAAAATCAACATGAATAGAATGATGAATTGAAATAAAACTGTATTTACTTTATCTATTTAATTAAAAATATATTTGGTGTTTTGAGTTTTATTGTGAAAAACAGAAGCCTCTTCAATTTAATTGGGTAAATAATGGGATCTTGCGGTTCAAAGGTATGTAGTCCTTATGAGTTTTCATATGATTGCATTTGCCCATTAATGTTAAAATAAAAATGTTGAATTGATATAAAATTTTATTTATTTTATCTGTTTAATGAAAAATATAATTGGCGTTTCAGGTTTTATTGTGAAAGAAAGAAGCCTCTTTAATTTAATTGGGTAAATAGTGAGATCTTAGAGTTCAAAGGTACGTAGTCTTTATGGGTTTTCATATGATTGCATTTGTCTATCAAAGTTAAAATCAACATGAACAGAATAATGAATCGAAATAAAACTGTATTTATTTTATCTGTTTAACTAAAAATGTATTTGGTGTTTTGGATTTTACTATGAAAGAGAAAAGCCTCTTCAATTTAATTGGGTAAATAGTGAGATCTTATTGTTCAAAAGTAGGTAGTTCTTATGGGTTTTCATTTGATTGCATTTGCCTGTCAAAGTCAAAATCAACATAAACAGAATGATAAATTGAAATAAAACTGCATTTATTTTATATTTAACTAAAAATATATTTGGTGAGAGGAAAGATTCTTCAATTTAATTGGGTAAATAGTGGGATCTTACGGTTCAAGGGTAGGTAATCCTTATGTGTTTTCATATGATTGCATTTGCCTGTCGAAGTTAAAATCAACATGAATAGAATGATAAATTGAAATAAAGCTGTTTTTATTTTATCTATTTATTTAAAAATACATTTGGTGTTTTGAATTTTATTGTGAAAGAGAGAAGCCTGTTCAATTTAATTAGGTAAATAGTAGGAACCTACGGTTCAAAGGTACGTAGTCCTTATAGGTTTTCATATGATTGCATTTGCCTATCAAAGTGAAAATCTACATGAAAAATAAAACTGTATTTATTTTATCTGTTTAATTAAAAATATGTTTGATGCTTTAGATTTTATTGTGAAAGAGAGAAGCATCTTTAATATAATTGGGTAAACAGTTGGATCTTAATGTTCAAAGGTAGGTAGTCCTTATAGGTTTTCATATGATTGCATTTGCCAGTCAAAATTAAAATCAACATGAACAGAATGATGAATTGAAATAAAAATGTATTTATTTTATCTGTTTAATTAAAAATATATTTGGTATTTTGGGTTTTATTGTGAAAGAGAGAAGCCACTTTAATTTAATTGGGTAAATGATGGGATCTTACGATTCAAAGGTAGATAGTCCTTATGGGTTTTCATATGATTACATTTGCATGTCAAAGTTAATTGGGCAGTTACATAAAATACCAATTGGATGAACTGTGATAAGACGAAAAGTTTGGGATTCAGAACCTCAGAACTAAGCCTGCATTTATTTGGCTATGGTGTCATTTTCGTATAGTAATACATATAGAGCGTGTTCGGTAGAGATTAAAATAGGATTAAAATTGAAAAACTAGTCGTTATTGTTGACTTTTATTAGACGAGTGGGACCCAATAACGACTATATTTTCAATTTTAATTGGATTTTAATCCGGACCAAACACGCTCATATTGTCAAAGTAAGAGATTCTTTGGCATTAGTGCCATGATATATGAATGACTTGTTGGAAAAGTTAAGGGCTCATTTGGTTTGCTTATGAGTTCTCAATTTTAAGTTTTGAATTCATTTTTTCTTTTTTGTATCTATTTTAAACTTGAAATGATATTATATTTCTAGCTCAAGAAGAAGCATTGATTCACCGGCAACTGGCTAAGAAATGAGGACACATCTCCTATTGGAATTTCTGATATTGTCATTGTTTTTCAACACAGCAAGTATCTGTTTTCCTTTTTATCTTTTAGTTAAAAAAATGTATTGTTTGGCTTGACTTTATTTTTTTATTAGAAGAAAAAGTTAGCTTAATTAAGTAATTTTTTAACTAAATAAAGTTAAAATATATATATATATATATATATATATATATATATATATATATATATATATATATAAATTGGCATGGAAATGCTAATTCATTTATTGAACTTGTTGGGGGGGGGGGGGGGTTCACCCTGTGCAGGGGCGGATCCAGCACCTGGCCAGCCCCCGCGGCCGCCCGTGCTGGATCCGCCGGAGCAATTTTTTATTTTATTGACAATTGATAAATATGTAAGGTTATATTACTGGAATTCATATTTTTCCAGACATACTTTGTAGCTCAGTTGGTAAGAAGTCGCTTTTCTTTGTTTTAGGTCCCAGGTTCGAAACCCATCCAACCTATTTGTTTGAAAATATTTTTAAGTTCTACTATTTTTAATAAAATTAATGCAATAGGGAGGGAGTTGGATGTGATTCGAACCCGGGACCTTGCACTAGGTAAGAGAACACCTAACCGCTATGGCACTTCTTCATATCGACACTATATTTAGCAAACAAATATATATTAGGTTGGATTTGATTTAATGTAATTGTAATTGTAATTGTAATTGTAATTGTAAATTTTCAAACTCATGATTTTTCCTTTGAATTGTAAAAACCTGGTCACAATGTCATTTGGTAGACACTATTTTTTCTAGCAGAATTATATATGTTTAATATATTTAATTAGTTGACTTACTTTAATTTATTGCTTTTTTATTTTATTTCAATATTTATCTTTGACTAATTTATGAAGTAGAAAATTTTGTGAATTTTTGAATTAGGGAAATTGTGAATTAGTTAATTGGTAAATTTAGGGAAATGAAAATTTGTTAATTGGGGAATTTGTGAATTGAAAATTTTGGGAATTTGTTCTTACGCAACAAAATGGAGGATGACTTGGTTGAATGACAATTTGGTAGTGTACATTAAACAATACGTTTTTTAAAAAATTGATAATGAGACAGTCTTGTAGTGCTTTCAAAATATGATACCACAGAGATTCCAATTATCTGAGCATACAGTTAAGAAGTGAAGTTGTATTACTTATTTTTCTTTTGGGTTGTATTAGATTATATTTTCATATTATATCATTCCTACGTTTTAGTTTATTTATATATTAATCGAACAATTTTTAATATTATTTAATTAAAAATTAATAATCAATATTGTCATTCCCATCGTTGCGGTCAACAGTCAATGATCGTCGGCCGCCCGTGCTGAACTTCAGGGCTGGATTCGCCCCTGACCCTGTGTCTTAGTGATGATGTTGTTAACTATTATAACTTTTTTGCTTTCATCTAATAATATATTAATAATCTCTTATATTTTTTTATGTTGAGGTTTCCCAAAATAAAAAAGGAAAACAGTATGTAACTCTTTTACTAAGAAAGTATTTTTGTTAACAGTAGCTTTGAAAACAAATTGCTAATTACAACAAGAATTCCTATAATTGCTTTGAGACACAAATGCTAGATCTCTCGCACACAATTATTTGAAACCCTCGGAGGGGGTTATTCTAGAGCTCAATTACCATTGGATTCCTTGATCACAATATAATGTGATATCATTTCCTTTAATACTCCCCTAAAGTTGGAGCGTGAATGTCAAGAACTCAAAATTTTCTAAGTTGTGACTGAAAAACAACTTATTCCAGTGATTTAGTAACTAACCGGCTATTTGTTGTCCCATTTGGATGTAGACTATCTCAATCTCCACACATTGAACTTGTTCTTCTACTGTGTGGTAATCCAACTCAATGTATTTTGTTCATTCGTTGTACATTGGATTAGTAATAGGATAATACTAGAGGTACTTAAGCACCTACATAAGGGTATCCATAATGTTGATGTGGCAATCATCCGATCATTGATGTGTAAGTGTCAGATTTGAATTAAAGGTGAGACCACATGCCACATCAATATTATGGATATTCTTATGTATATGCTTATGTATCTCTAGCATTATCCTTAGCAATAATGTACATGGCTGCTTAATTAACTTGATAGGTTGATATGTCCTCCATAGCAGCATTTTCATCAAAATATTTCTTCCTACAAAATGTTCTAAAAGAATCTTCAGGAAATAATTAGGAATAAAAAATATAATAATGTTAAATAAGACTTATTATTTGTCTTTTTAACTTATCCCAGATCACAGATGACATATCCAAGACGCAAAACTCAAAAGGTAAAAAATTGAATGTAATGACTTATCAGTTATCGTCCAACAAAAACTCCCTTTTAGAACCAAAAAAAAAAAAAATCACGAACAAAAACTTTAATTTCATACTCTATTGATAGGTTATGATCTCCTGACTTTTATTGATGGCCCACGTCCCTGTCCATTGACCACTATTCGAAAAATTGACATTGAAATAGTTAATCATCAATATTCTACTTCGATCGATCACGGTCCACTTATTTTGAATAATATTATTGGGTATCTATCTCCATATCATTCCACCCACAACTTCTTCTACCACATCACAAGCAGGTAGGACAACACTTGTAACCATTCATCTTATTCCAGCTCTTATTTTTCAGCAGTAGTTAGAGGACCAAGTTTCACATTCAGAGTAAATAGAGGACCAATTTTCCCTACAAATTGTTGTTTCTGAGTTGTTGGAGGATGAAATTGCCTTTTGCTTAGTCAGAGCATGAATTCACACCTTTTGACTAGTTTGAGGACCCAAAACATGCCTCCTGAATAGTGAGGGATCAAATTGCTCCTCCTGAGTAGATTGAGGACCTTCTATATAATTGGAGAGATTTAACACCTTTTGAGTAGTGGGAGGACTAACTTGTTGATGACAAATAGTTGGAGGACCAAACTGCTTCATTTGAATAGCTTGAAGACCCATTTAACCCTCTTAAATAGTATGAGAAAGAACTAACATCATGTAAAATTCAAAGTTGTCTCATCTCTGAAGGGATTTGCGAGCTGCACTACATCTACATGTACAAAAATAGAGAGATGCTATTCAAATAGGGGCTACTGAAAATTGTACCTCGGCCCCTGTTTAATTCCCTGCCAGTAGCCTCTATTTGAGTAGCATTAGTGACAAAAAAAAAATGATAAATATGCTCAACACCACCAAATATGCTGCAATACTCTGCTTCCAGGCAACATAATTAAAAAAAAGGAAAGAAAAAAACCAAAGAAGAGTTCAGAATGAAGTCAACAGATAGGAACTTTTAACAGAAACTGAACTTTTGAAATTTCATAACACTAATCACATAATTCTTTACATTAAAGACTGTTAGAATCATTGCCTATTCAAATTTCAAAAATGCTATTTGTACATCAAGAATTGTACATAATGATGTACATCACACTCACATGGGGGCGGGACCCACGTGTATAAAATATTTTTTTATTCAAGCGGATCCCACCCCCCATGTGAGTGTGATGTACACGCCTATGTACACCTTGATGTATCGGTAGCAAAACCGATTCAAATTTACATCAGCAAACTACAAACGAAAACATATTATTCTGAATTTGTTCTAACAATTTCTCATTCGGATCTTAAAATCCTAACTTGCATGCAATAAGTCAAATAGAAATTTATACTCAAGAACATCGAATCTGCTTCGAGGCAACCTTGTTAAAAAAAGAAAATAACCAAAGCAGAGTTCAAAAAGAAAACAATAAATTGGAACACATTAATCATAGAAACTGGACCTTTGAATTTCATTACACTAACCACGTATTTCTTTACATTCAAGAGTGTTAAAATCATTGTCTATTCAAATTTACATCTTCAAACTAGAAAAGAAAATAACAAGCACATCACTTTCTCCTAAAACTTGATTTCTTGAATCGATTTTCATCAACAGTGGGTTTGGTCCGTTTGGATTGGGGAATATCCTTAAAATCCAGAATTTGTATCTTTCTTTTTGCCTTTTTGATATCAAGACTCGCCTCCTCAAACTTCCTTTTTGTGGCCTCGAACTTTACTTCATCCAAACCCAAACCCAAACCCTTGTTTCCCCTTCTTGCCTCGATTTTATGCTTCACATCTTCCGTTTCGATTTGTCTCTGAAACTTTTTGCCTCTGCCCTTATTTTCTCCATCAAAAGCCGTGGATTGAATAATCGCAGAACCCTTCTCCTTGGTGCCAATTTGCACCATTTTTTTCACCTTCTTGACATCAAGACTCGGCTCCTCGAACTTTACTTCATCCAAACTCAAACCCTCGCTTCCTCTTCTTGCGTCAATTTTATGCTTCGAATCTTCAGTTACGATCTCTCTCTGAAACTTTTTGCCTCTGTCCTTGTTTTCTTCATCAAAACCCATGGATTGAATAACCCCAAAACCCTTTTCCTTGGTGCCGAGATTTATGGGTTTCGAAGGTGCCGACGTAACTCCATCAAATTGATCATCAAGATCTTCATCCAGCGGACTCTCGCAACTGAAATTCGAACTCGAAGAAATCGAGCAATCTTGATCAATGTCGTCCATCGGAGATGCCATTAGAAGGGCTTGGATAATTCGAGATCTTCTCGCTAGAAACTCCTTTGGTTTCTCCTTGGCAGCCACCGCAATTGATGCATTGATAAAATCAAAAATGTTTTCCAAACCATGATCGTTAACAGAGTATGTGTTCTGAAAAAACGTTCTCAGATCAATCCCTGTACCCATTTTTGAAAATCTCTTATTCTACTGTTTTTGTGAATGTTAACGTTAGGAGTATTCTACGTATTTATAACGTTGTATAAGAAATCTGGAAAGATCTTGTGGGCGGGAAAGATCTTTGGAAGAAAAAAAAAAATTAAGAGAAGATAGTGTAAAAAATGATTATTGTTTCAATAGTAATCACATCAAATCTTCCCATAATCCTTGAAATCACACATGAAATTAATCAATGAAATCAAGTTCACACACTCTGTTGTGTTTTAGAAAGTTCTATCACCGGATTTCATCGAATTTATTGATTTTTCAGCCTGGAAAATGATTATTGAGCGATCTCAATACTCAAGCTTACCGCATCACTTCGGGCAAATAACAAGTCCAAAGTCAATGTTATCTCCTTCTTGATAGTTGAAAGGAGCTTTGAAAATGCACAAAATGAGAATCACAAATTTACCTCAAAACATGGGGAAAAAAAAAAAAAAGAAGCAAAATGGGTTTGTATCGATTTTTCTCTGTTCCTTGGTATGTTTTAATATAGGTTTTTTTGAGACATAAATATGTTGTATTGTGATCTGATTTTTTATTATATGTGACAAATATATATATATATATATATATATATATATCTGCGTCTATAATCCCGTGTGCACAGTTCATGTTATTTTATTTAAATGCTCTGCAATGTCAAATGTTGCGTATGAATATGCTGGGCGTGATATGAATGGATTTTTGTGATCTATTTTTAGTAATTTGTGACCTCTTTATGTAAAATGTTACCTGGTTTTGATATATTTCTACTTGATTTTAGGAATAGGCTTACTTAACACCTGTACCTAATATCTTTCTGTGGTCTATTGTTAGTTTTTGTGAAATAATCTTTGTTAAATGTGTTTGGGTCTGAGCTTGATTGTGTTTGTATGTGGAGTTATATGCATTTGATTTTACCTTAAATTTGTTAACGCCGTGGAAAGATGTGTTTTCATCCAATTTTGTATTTGTTTGTAACTTGAGGTTTGATTTTGTAACCATAGATTTCAATCAAGATATATGCAAGTCACATTTATATAAAACTATAACTATGAATGCAAAAATACAATTGAATGCGTAGGTCACAATTTATTATTTATTCTATAGAACATGTCACTGTCAACCAATTATAGGTCACAGTCACATGTTTCTATTTTTTTATCAAGGTCACAATCACAAATCTAATATTCTAATTTATTTAGGATTGGAAATACCTAATCAAAAAATGTTGTTGATTCCCCAAAAAAACTACCACAAGCTCCATAACAAATGTGATCACAAACTTTGTTAGGAAATTCAACGATAAGTAGAAGGATATATTAATTGTACTTATTTATAATATTACATGAATTGCAGTGAGATTGTTGTCTAGCCATAGTTGGTACATTACGTACTGCTGCAGGATGTCAAACAACCTAACTCCGACGAGATTGTTGTCTAACCACTGTTGATAAATTATGTAAACGAATATTGGTTGCAACATATATGTAGATGAATATTTCCACCTTTTTAGTACTATGAATGGTTGTTTTTTTAATGATCGTTATTGAATTTTGAGATTTTTTTCAATTAATGGTTTTAATATACGAAATCGGTATACATGCACGAAATTATTTAGGCTTATATCAACTAAAGTTAGATTACTTTCTGTATAGGGCAAATGTTGATAATGCATTTGCGGTAACAAGTCACATTCAATGTATTACAGGTCACAGACGGTCACAATTAATACATGTTTGGTCACAAACAATTACAGTTAATACAAACATGGTCACAAGCAGTCACAAATAACACAGTTATGATTACAAATAGTCACAGTTAACACAAATTTGACCACAGACATTCATAAAATAACATAAATATGGTTGCAACTAAAACAATTTACACAGACCTAATCACAAATGGTTACTAAAAACATAACTAATAGGTCATATTCATGTAGACATTTCATGATATACAAATCCCTTTTAAAAATTTATGACCTAGTCAGTAATAGACTCCTATTTAAAACTTTTGAAATATAGACTTACACAAACGTGGTCACAAATAATCACAATTAATACAGATTTGATCGCATACAATCACAATTAACACGTATATGATCACAAAAAGTAATAGTTAACATAAACATGATAACAAACATTACAGAAAACACGTCCGAAGTTCACATTCTTATAGAGATTCTATGAAATACAAACTTATGTTAAAAATTGAAGACTTTTTATGCCACAAGATGAATTTCACAATGCATGAACAACGACAAATCTTATCCAAATAATATTTGAATTCAACAAGTCCAATAATACACGGCCCTTAAATACATCAAAATAACTTATAAACATTAAGAATATCCTAATGTTATTTTAAAAAATTGTATTATGTGAATCGATTTCGTTGTTCATTTGCTTTCAATTTTCCCTCTTTATGGTTTAGTGGTATCATGTTATTGCATATCCTTCGATTATGACCAGATTCATTGCACTCTTCATATTTCATAACATGTAACATCTCATACGCTGACTTCTTCTTCTTAGTAGGGCGTCCATAACGTCTATTTTAATTAGGAGCAAGTGCAAATTTATTGGTTACATTAAAAAGCTAATACTAAAAATAATAATGATTTTCATAAGAGATGTAACTCTACCTCTATGAATTTCAACGAACGAAACATACTTAAACGAAAATTATTCCTATTAGTTGTTCGAATATCAAATTCATTTCATTCGTTACCGGTAGTTGAAATTAGTGTTTGGTAAATTCTAGATATGAAATCCCCTTTATTTATTTATTTATTTTTTGTGCGCTTGATTGGAAACTGCTTTTAACTAAAAAAAAATGGTTTATCTAAAATAGTACTGGAAATGTGATTGAAAACCATAATCTGCAAATGAGAGATGAAGTTGTTCGATGTGGTCAAATTCACCGTCCAACGAGTTGAATTTTCAGTGAGAGAGATGAAGTTTTTCAGTTTCTTTTGTGCTAATCGGATGTGAAAGATTATTGATGAAGAAAATAACTTAATAACTTTATTTTTGAAAGTGATAAGTTGAGAGAAAATATTCATAATTATCCTATAATAACTCATAATTTAAGTTTGAATATTTTGGAATAAAAATTCATACATATATAATTTTTAGGAAAAATAAATATGAAATATGACCCGATTTTTGAAAAAAATCTACAAGTTTGATATTTTTGAAATTGTATTCTTAATATATGGTAAATAAGAATTTATTTCCCTCTAAACTAACCTAATCTAACCGAAAACCTAAGGGAAAAAATAAAAAATAAGGTGTTTAAGTTTCTAAATTCAAAAATCAGGTTTATAGTTTAAAAATTCAAAAATCAGGTTTTATTTTTATTTTTATTAAATAAAGATAATAAAGTCACATTTTTGTAATTAATGGTCACATATTCATAGTTATAAGTCACGAATTTATTTACTGGTCACATATCGTCAAATTTTTTGGTCACAGATTATTTTGAGGTCACAGATCCAAAAATTTGTACATCACAGATTATTTTGAGGTCACAGATTTTTAAATTAGTTGGTTACAGATTATTTTTGAGTCACATTTGTTGGTCACAGATTATTTTTCAGTCACATGATCAAAATTTTTAGGTCACATATTAAATATTTGGTCACAGATAACCAAATACTTGGTCACACACCACCAACAATAACCACCAACGTCGCCGTCCCTGCCACAAAAACCGCCACACGACCACCACCACCACCATAGATCCACCAACAATAACCACCAACGCACAGCACACCATTCAATAGCAAAAAAGAAAGAAAGAAAGACAACAATCCAACCACCAACAGATCCGCCGCTGCCACCTCCACAACACACACCCACAGCACCACCACTGCACCACCAGAGAACACAGAAGAAGAAAAAAAAAACTAAAAGGCAGCGAAATTGCTGCTCCCAGCAGCAGAATCTTTACTGTAGGGAACCTAGCAGCAATTTCGCTTCCAGCGAAATCGTTGAGCAGCAGCAGCGAATCGTTGCTGGGGACAGCAGCGATTATCTGCTGAGGGGGGAGGAGGGAGGGAGGCAGAGGCGCGGCGGTGAGGAAGAGGTAGAGGCGGTGAGGAAGAGGGTAGAGAGGGAGACGAGAATGAAGAGGAGGAATAGAATAGAAATAATTTAGGTTTTGTTTGGGATTAGGGTTATGTTTTAATATATTACCTGATTTTTGATTAAACAAACTTTGCACCTGATTTTTAAAAAGTAAACTTTAAACCCCTGATTTTTTATAATTTCCCAAAACGTAAACCAAACTCGAGCCCAAACTCCATTCGAGCCCAACATAACCCGAACCGTAGAAATCAAAATCCAACACAATCCAACCCAATGCCCAAAACCAGAACCCAAGCCTTGCAAAATCCAAGTCCAGATCCAAACCAACAGTAGTCCCACATTCCCTACTTTTCAAGATCTATATTCTAAAATCAGATTTGAATTTTTAATTTTCAAAAAGTAAGATATTTTTTAATTAGATACAACATATATATATATATATATATATATATATATATATATATATATATATATATATATTATATTTTAAAAGATATATTTTTTAATTTAAATATTTAATATTATTAATACAACCAAAATTCATCAAAAACCCTAATTAATCTCATTTTTCTCTCTCTACAACTCTCAATACCTATCACTTTCTATCACATGGCAGTGTCCTCTCTCCACCTACTCCATCTCCTCTATATATCTCCACCAGTGATGGTGGATGTTGCGGGGAGAGCAGCATCAACCGCGAGAGTTGTCTGCAACCACGAAGTGAATGTTGTTGCCGGTGCGATCTGAACGACGATGTCCTTTTTAACGCGACACGGCGCTGTAGCAACGGCGATGTAGTCGTTGATACGCTCAGAGCGCAGCGATCATCATTGATTTTTGGGTGATCTATGTTTTAAGGCATTGGTGGTGTCGTTTGCGATGGTTTTTATGCGATGATGGTGGTGGGCTTGTGTGCCATTGCTGGTGGTGGTTGTGGTGGAAAATGAGATGAAATTTTGGAATAATGGGTGTTGTGAGTTTTTGGGGTAGTTGGTGGTGGTGGTGCTGACGGTGGCGGTGGTGGTGTGGTTGTGGTGTTGTGGACGCGATGGTGGTGATTGTAATAAATTTTTTTTTTTTGCTATGGGCTGATTTGTTTGAGGTGGTGGTGGCGGCGACGATGTGACGGTGACGTGGTGCCTTTTGCAGGCAGTTGAGGCGGTGTTTTTTTTTTTTATGGTGGTGGTGTGGGCGGAAATTGTTTAAATCTGTGGTGTGATTCGTGACCAAGATCGGTGGTGGGGTGTTTGGTGTATGTGACCAACTATTTGGACTAACTGTGACCTTAAAATTCGACAATTCGTGACTAAAAATTAATCTGCGACCAATAAATTTGAAAATATGTGACTGATAGATAAGTGTGACCCGTAATTTTTTTATTAGTGACCAGTGTTCATAAAATAATTAGTAACGTGAAAATTCTATTTTGTGACCGAAGATTAATATGTGATTAATTAAATTGTGAATCTGTGACTAAATTGCATATATCTTAAAGGCTACCGTGATTATTTGGAGGTGACTGTGATTATTTTGTGCGTGTAATCGAGTGTGACCAATTAAAATTGTGACTGTAACTCACTGTAATTGAGTTTTGACCAATAAAAGTTTTTATTTTTTTAATTTCTGACCTATAAATAAATTTAATTCGCGGCCGGAAAATAACTTGTCGATGCATAAAAATTGTTACTGTGACTCACAATTTATTAAGTTGTAATCGAGTTGTGACCAATAAAAATATTGATTTTGTGATCGATGAATAAGTCGTGACTTATAAAATTTTCTATTTGTGACCGAGAAATATAAATGGGTCACAAATTAATATTAATAGGTCACATGTGTTTGTAGAGTCACGGTTCAAATTTACAGGTTTCATTTTTTATTACTAGTCACAAGCAACAATCAACAGGTCAAAAATCGTGTCAACTGTATAAAAAAGAATATGGCGGAGTTGTCGCTGGAATATTCGTGAAAGTTGGAATAATTGTCGGAATCGGAGCATTCGCCGGAATAAATCGACGGCGGAATGGTCACCCGAATATTTGTCGGAATCGGAGCAACCGCCGAAACGGTCACCGAAATAGTCGTTGGAACGATAGGGATGGGTTGGGTTGATTTTTGCCCCAACCCAATATGGTCGGTTTGATCTAAAATCAAATCAACACAACCCGTGTAAATGTTAAAACCCAACCCAATCAAATGTTGGTCGGATTGGGTTGGTCGGGGTTGCCAAAGATATGCAGTATTTAGTAAGAATTAAATAACTCACCATCTTGATTTAAACTTCATTCTAAAATGTTACATAATTTCCCTTTGCATGTATAACATCTGAAACTTTCTTTTGCTACATTGCAAATTTATCATGTGGAATGTAGATATATTTTAGAGTGCAACAAACCAAACAACAACATCAACATATAAACCCATAAACAACTTTTTCTTTCAAAAAAATATCTGCAAAATATAAGCTGCATGTCTTTGGATTTCAAATAGAAAAACTCAGGGCATTAAAAAAATGAATTTGGTTCAACAAAAGAAAGTAGATTAGGGCACGTAGCTAATTTGAGGTTGGAATAGGAATAAGAATAGAACCATTCATATTTCATGTCGGCAGTGTGTTTAACTCCCATGAAATTGTAGTTCCAGGGACCATTATCAGGTATCTGTAAGTCATATTAGATGTAATTAATTGGACGCACTAGAACAAATGTCATGGATAAAACTAAACCAGCACTTTAAGAGGAAGAAAACAGAGACGTGCATAACATTGAAACACAAAGCTTTACAATGTATATCATGTTTCCTGCACAAATTAGACCAAAAAACTCTTAATAAAACCATTTTGGTAGGACTTCCCATATAATAATTGCAAGAATTCAAGGAATAATTAATCATCAAACCAACTATAGGTATACAAACAGTACTTTAATGTCTTCTGAGGTCACATATATATGATTCTCCCGAAGATGAAGATTTGTGGCAGATATTGCTCTAAATATTAACGGGATCGGCCATTTGAGAAGCGTGAATCTAGCCTAGAGATGGAGAGGCATAGCTATGTCAACGAGTAGAGCTGAAAAAAAAAGCTCGAGCTCGGCTCGAGCTTTTTTAGGTCAAGCTTTGTTGGGCCCGAGTCGAGCCGAGCTAAGTTCGGCCAAAAAAGAGAGGCTCTGCCCGAGCTTTAGCGGGCCGAGCCGAGCCCGAACTGAGCTTTTTGGGTTTTTTTGAAGTCAAATCTACATTTTTACTTAAAAATTCAAAATTTGTACGATTTATATGTACTATAAACTAAACAAAAAAGCTCGGGCTCGGCTTGAGCTTGTTGAGGTCGAGCTTTTTTGGGTCCGAGCTGAGCAAAGCCCGGTTTAAAAAAATGAGGCTTGGCTCGAGCTTTTTTGCCATCCCTAGACTGGGCTTTTAGGGTTTTATTTTTCAATTTAATGTGTTTTCCTTTCTTTCTTTTTTTTAAAATTTTTAATATAGTCGGGTTGGGATCGGGTTTATGTTGTTAACCCATAACCCGACCCGACAACCTAACCCAAAACCCGAAACCCATCCAAAAAAAGCAAAAAACTGACCCAACCCGGTCAGTTTGGGTCGGGTTGGGCGGTTTAATCGGATTGGTTTGAGTTTTGCCCACTCCTATATGTATATGTCAAATATCTAATTTTAGAAATTTGAAAGTTGTTTTCTTATGTTTGAAATAATATATAGTAAAAATATGATAAATGAATTTCTCCCTAGTCCCAAACTATCCCTAAATTGAAACATAAATTTAACTCGAGCCCAAACTTAATTCCATGCCCAACACAATCCAACTCCCAAAACTAGAACCCAAGCCTAACAAAATCCAAATCCAGACCATACCAAACAATGAACCCATATCATCTCAATCCAAATCAAATCTAAACTAAACTCGAACCCAAACTCAATTCCAATTCCAAGCCCAACACAACCCAAACTATAGAAATCCAAACCCAACCCAACTTAACTTAACTTAATACGGAAAACACATCTCCAGGCCAACAAAACATAAATAATTTTGTCCTCTGTACATCACTTTTTGCAACGTTTCCAAACAGAAAGTGTGTGTTTTAAGAAAGAGTAAGCCTTTGTTTAGTGTAAATTAATATCGAATTTTTAGTAAATTTTGATAAGAGTTGATGAGATTTGTGATTGAAAAGTTGTGAATTCGATAAAATATGTTATTAAAATTAATTATTAACTTTAACGTGACATTTTAATTCAAACCAAGCAGGGGTTATATGTAATTTTATTGTATCCTAGGCCTTATCCCACTGATCAAACTACACGTGCCCGGCAAAATTGCAGCGAGCGTGCGGAAATTGAATTTGCAGTCATGGATTGAGGTCGTAATGAAAGCAAAATTGGGACTGAAAGCGTGTGCAAGAAGTAAAAAAAAGGGTAAACTTACAGGGAGAAACTAAACTTTTGAGTATATGCCACGGGCGAGAATGTTCTCCTGCCCACGGTGGGCAGGATAAGACTGTCCACCTGCTGATGTGGCAGGAGAACCCTACGTGAACCCCATGTTGGGTTCTCTCCGAGTGGGTAGGATAAGATTGCCCGCCGTGGGTAGGAGAACAGGACTGAGGATAACAAATTTTCATAAGTATGATAGTCATATTCTTAATTAATTATTTGTTTCATTTATGTTCCTAACACATTCATAAAACTCATGTTGAACGGTCACGTAACAATCACATAATATCGAGGATGAGTTGAAGCAATGGAATAAGTTTCTTTAACACTGAAGGACCGTTACAAATAACTTTATCCAATAATTTGATAAATTACAATTTGATCCAAAAATTTAAATAAATTTTGTTTAAATAGATACATGTAAGACAATGACCCACATTTGAACCCGACCCGACCCGACCAACCAGGTGCATGATGAGTCCCTTGTCTATAATTCATATATAACAGTGATAGGGCATGCATAACGTGTTAAAAAATTTTCCAACCTTCAATTATTATGTCGTATTTCATATAAAATAGAAACAAGCATGCTATCATTCATATATATATTTTTTTTATTTTCTTTTTCTTTTTTTTTTTTGAACAAAGTTTATTTAAATTTTTGAACCATATTATAATTAATCAAATTCTTGAATACTAAATTAAATTATTTCTATCGCTCCTTTTAATTCCAAACGTTGACAAAATTACCAAAAATAAACCTCCTAATTGACAGTAAATCAAAGAAACATCGATCGATCCTTTGCTTCTAAAGATATTAGTTTATATAAATAATGACTAACGACTTGCTCAATCGTGACGTTGTCGGTCAAAATTAACTAAACAAATTAATCACATAAATCTTATGCCCTATGGTGCTTTTTGCAACTAACACTAATATGAAAACAGGTATTTTTCTTGATAGAAAGTATGCTTTTAACTTTTCAGCCATGTAACTTTTTGACTTGATAGAAGAAAATTAAAGCCAGTTTCTTCAATTATAATCAAAATGGTAGTACCAGACACTTGGTCCATCCCACAAGAAAAAGTGGGGGCATGCATGGGTGTAATTGAGTAGCAATCGAGTGGTTTCCCATGTGAAATGAAGCCCCCTTCAATCCTTTAGAATTCACTTATGTCAATTCCTGCTTTCTGTTATTGCCCTTTTTATTACCAGAAAGATTCCTAACACTTTATTGATCGATGTTACTAGCTAATTCCTCGAATATTTGGGATGTGATAACGACGTTAATTGGGTCAGATCGAATGAATTTGTTGAAGAAAAGCACGGGACAACTCACATAGGGTCAAGTCCTACATGATCTGTTTCTCGAGAGGACCAAGTCACTGACGAACTTGGCTTGTTACTAGTCGGGCCATCTTGGGTCGACCTCCTTTCATATGTTCCTGCCTCTTTCAAGGTATGAAATTTGACTCCTTTTGAGCACCAGTATGGCGGCTCTTGTACACTGGCCTGTTGAAGCGTATTCCACGATTTACCTCCTCCACAATGCTCCAGTGGTAGGACGGGGCGAGGCGGGGTTCTACCTTTTTAATATACGGTAAGAAACAAGATTTTTAACATGGAAGGAATATTTTTAGTCTAGACATGATTAAAGGAGATACATACCGACCGATTCTTACTGTGTACATGTAGATTAGTCAAATTTGTCTCTTATGTGGTAATTTTATAGTACAGAGTTGAGTGACAGCCATAATTTGTTTAATCCTAGAAAGTTGGTAGATGAGAATAGGATACCCAAAAGGACATTATCATCCAAAAAGCATGTTCTGCAAATCTATTATTGCTTATTTTTCATTTATACCTCGGTTTAACAAGTCAAAAAAGCTATTTAGAATAACCTAATGCTTTAACAAGTTTGCTAAATATACAACATAATTGCTTATTTGTGTACTTATACTCGATGGATTTTGATGAAATATGACAACTATATAAATTTCCATGTATCATTCTTTTTTTTATTTTATTTTATTTTATTCTAATTTACGTGCTAAATATATCGTACCAAACAATTTAATAACATTGCCTGTCACGCACTCGGGGCCAATCTGCTACCCGCATCAATTAAACGATATGAAGAATCATTACTCAAGGCGTTAGACAAGAGAATGAATTTTCTCAACCAATTTTGGTTGAATTAATTGGAGAGTTTGCATGTGCCATAAATAACTCATGCTCTAGAATAAATTTCCCTCTAGTGAATTTTCCTTTTAAGGTTTCTTAAGGTCAAAATGAAAAGCATGACCTTCAATTTAACAATGTTAAAGTGGGCATGACTTGTTTTTTCTGAAAAGTTTAAAATGCGAGCTGATCCTAACTTTATAAAAAACGAACTAAATCAGTTCATTTTAAAATTTCCATACCATTCCTAACGATACATTTTCGGTATGTCCGCTGCTTCATCTACAATTACTGACAATCCATCCTTCTCAACTAGACTCGTTGATGCAAAACTTCTTCTCATTTTGTCTCCTACGATGTTGCAATAAAATTGTATATACGTACGTGTGATTGCTAACTCACCGTCAAAATGTATTTAATCATTTTGGATCGACTCATGGTACAAAATTAATGATAATGTGGCATTTTCCTACAATTTACTTGTGGACTGTTTATAAAGACAGAGTAGTCAGAAGGAGAAAAAGTTCTCCTGCAGACAACGTTTTAGTTAGTATGTCTCTCTCTCTCTCTCTCTGTCCCCCTGCCCACCCCGACCCCCACTACCCACCATACTATTCTCATTCCTTTATTGGAAAATTTTCAAATGAAGCCAATCAACTTACAAATTTATATTATATTAGTCACTTAACTTCAATTATTATCAATCACTGTTTGGTGTAGATTAAATTCACATGAAAATTTTAAGTCAACAAATATACATTTCATGAAATTCAAAATTTTTCAATCACACGTTTCATCAATTTATATCAAAATTTATAAAAAAAAATTAATTTAATCTACATTAAACGAGGACATAATTTATTCCAATTTAACCCTTTTGACAGTAGTGTTGACCAAAACAAATAATTAGTCCTAAATGAAATACATTATTTACCTCTTGTTTAAAACTAAGCCCCTATTTGGTGTATGTTAAAAGTCGATAAAAACTCAAGTCAAAATTAATGATTAATTTTAATGACACATTTTATATGATTTTCAATCACACGTCGTAAATTTTTATCAAGATCTATACTACAAAGCCTGATTTTAATCTTTATCGAATATGGACTAAGCCAATAGTTAGCATGTCAAATAAAACTAAGCCCCTATTTGGTGTATGATAAAAGTCGATATAAACTCAAGTCAAGATTAATAATTAATTTAAACCACACATTTTATTGAATTTTCAACCACACGTCATAAATTTTTATCAAGATCTATACTACAAAGTCTGATTTTAATCTCTACCGAACATGGACTAAGACGTAGTTAGCCTGTCAAATAAAAAGAGATCGTGCAAAGTCAAATTTAGAGCTCTTGATTCAGTAATTTGAGTTTTTGTTGTTGGCAAAAATGATCGATTTTAACGTCGAAGGGGTGTTAGAATCACACATTCTATCAATAACTTAGGACAAGCTGTTAGTTTTGGTCACGATTACAGACATAATGGTCAAACTAAAATAAAATTGTATGTTACGTGGTCGTAACAAAAATAATTAAAGTCAAGTGACCAGCTAGAAATAAGCACACAAGTGACTGAGTGAGTGACCTTCAATCCATATATTTCCCCCTTTATTCACGCCGCATTCACTTCCACACTCACACATCACTCTTGATTCTAAAACAAAGAATCAATCATCATCATCATCTCCTTCTTCTTCGTCTTCTTCCCCATTTCTTCACCATCTTTCATTTTTCATTTCTTCTCTCTCTCTCTCTCTGTAGAAAAATGTCTGAGTTGTGTTTTTCAAGCACATTGAAGACCCATTTTTCTAGTCTTTTCATCTCTGACTTGATGATCTCATTTGGTTCCTTCATATTCTCTCATCCTCTATATTTCTCATACTTAATTTTCTTATCTCCTTACCTTCTGAAACTTATTTCTTTCCTCTCCCCTCTCTTCATCACAACTTTTCTTCTTTCTCTCTCTCTCCTCACCCTAATTCCCAGTTTTTACAAAAATTTTGCTGCTGAATCTTCTACAGATGATGATGAACATGAAGAATTTCACTGCATGGAGGATCTTGAAGTGTATAAAATCGTGTTTGGGGAGTCAGAATTCGAGGTGAAAGGAATCCCAGTTGAAGTCTTGGATGAAAAATCAGAAGTGAATTCTAGCCATAAAGATTCCAGCAGCATCAGCAAATCCGAGGCTTTCACAGGTAATTTGGAAGAAAATTCAGTTCATATGGATTTGGGTGAAAAAGTGGAGGAAAAAAAACTAGGGGATTTTCTAAAAGTACTAGATGAGTTTGAAACCGAGACTTGTAATGTGAAAGGCAAGAAAGTTGAGCCTACATCGAGCACGAAAGCCAACGAATTCGTCGAAAAAGAGAAGGAAAAGTCTTTGACAAGAAACGGATCCAAGACAGTGGATAATGTTACTGATGACGGAAAAGAGTACAACTCGAAGATCAAGGCATGTGGCCTTGATATCGACTATACTGATAATGGTGGAGAGTACACTTCGAAAGTCAAAAGTTCCGATGGTCAAAATCTCGGGACTTATGGGTCAATGAGAAAGGAAAAAGAGTGGAACAGGACATTGGCATGCAAGTTATTTGAAGAGAGACACAATGGAGATGGAGGCGAAGGGATGGACTCTTTGTGGGAGACCTATGAGATGGATTCAGACAAATCAAAGCCGAAAAGCGACCCGAAGAAGAAGATCAATGACAAGAACAAGAACGAGAACAAGATCAAGATCAAGAATAAGAAAAGTGAAATCCAATTGCACGAACCAGACGAGAATGATATCGATGATGGGCAATTGTGTTGCTTACAAGCCCTCAAATTCTCAGCAGGGAAGATGAATTTGGGAATAGGAAGGCCTAATGTTGTTAGGAATATATCCAAAGCCATTAAAGGAATTGGATGGTTGCACAATGTGAGTAGGCAAGGAAAGAAGGTGCATCATAATGGAGGAGATAGATACTAATTTTCTATTTAATCAAGATTGCAAATTAAAATCTGTATTTTTTGTTCTAAAATGAAGTTACTTCAACAAGAATTTCTGTATTTAATGTTTTAAAGAAGTTAATTTTAACTAGTGTATATGTTTGTTTGATGTTTCTTGTTATGCCTTAGCCAAAACCCAAGTGCTAATGCCATTTTTCCTATTAGCTGAGCCTCTGTAGTTTTTGCAGCTTTTGCCCCTCCAAAAATCAATTTTTTATAGATTTTGACAAAAGTTAAGGAAGCGTGTGATTGAAAAATTGATGAAAGTCGTGGATCCCACGAAAAATATGTTGTTAAAATTGATTGTTGACTTTGACTTACATTTTTTTCAACTATTTTAGTTAAACCAAACATGGATTGAGTTAACCAACATCAAATGAGGTGCCGGGCCGAGCTTTTCCTTGGTGAAGACTCCTCGACGTTCAAGTCAGAATAATGGTAAGAATAATGCTACATGGTGTACCATAATGTACATGTGGCGCCCTCCTATTGGGGGGAGTGCCTGTGGGCCAGGTGTTCCCCCCAATAGGAAGCAGCCACATGTACATTATGGACACCATTATTAGTACCTTAATATACATGTAGCATGACCCTAATGGTAATAGTGAAGAAAAAATCAAAATATCTCCTATATAGTTCTTGGATCTTGCTGCATGTACATCAAACTTTACATAATGGGTTATATAATGTTACATATCACTTTATCATTTATTATTTTAAAACACCATCAACTTTTTCATCCAATCTTTTCCCTCCATATCATTTTATGTAATCTCTTAGGTACTGTTTTTATGTACAAGTAGCATAATCCATAATTCTTTCCCTCCCTTTGACGTGATTCCGTCACGGATCACAGCAAATTACTACGTCTTCTCAAGATTTGTCCTTTCAATCCAGCTAATTAAATATTTGGCTACACTCTTTAGTCTAGATTTGGTATCAATTTTCTGGATCAAATTTGGTGCCAATTCTTTCTCGATATAGCGTCGATTTCTTCAGATCCATCCTTGATATGGTACCTATTTCTGGACAGCAAATTAGGGATTTTCCAGCCTCCCGCTGTTGTAAGTCTATCATTAATCTTCAATCTTGAATAATTGATTTGGACTTTATATCGAGTTTGGACCGTACATACTTCGATATGTTAAAATTACACTTCGAAACTAAGTTCTTATTTGTTTCACATTGTTTGTCAAAAAGAATTAATTTTTGTACCCTTTTTTCAAAACCTTTGAATGCATCGTGAGAGAAAAAGTCAGATAAAACGGCTGAATTGATCGGCAACGATAGGAAAATCTCTTAAAAGGAGGTAAAAATTGGAAACAAACAGACTGCAAATAAATTATTTATGGCTTCTAATCTATCTGCCATAACATAATCTCCATAGAAAATTTACCCTTTTTACATTTCATTTACTCGGTCGAAATTTAAGCCCATATTTGTCTCTTATTCTTTTCACACTTTTTTTTATATGCTCGTTTTTAATTACATATTATATAATAAAATATTCTACAGGTAAATTTAAAACTTTCCCCCACTTTTTAACTGCACATTCTCCAAAAATTTATTATACAAAATAATTTTTATTCCAAAAAAATGGCCAATAATATTCATATAATAAAATATTCTACAGGTAAATTTTTTATTTTTTTCAATCTACAATCTTAATGAAATTATTACTATAATTTAGTACATCGGACTAAATCGACACACGCTAAACTATCAATTGCACCAATTTTTACCGGAACTTTTTTACTTTATATGATTTTACAAATTATTATTTATTTTTACTTCAAGATTGTTGAAATCGTTCATTATAGACTATAATGAACTTTTCGCCTTTAGAAGATGTTTTAGGACAAACGTCAATATCAATACTATCATTCTATTTCTAGCAAGGATATAATTATTATAAATTTCAATTAATAAATAATGTTTTGTTTGGTGTAATGAAATATTTTGTCACACTTAATCATTACTCAAAATTATATTTGTGTCGTGTGATAAAAAATTAAACCCCATAGATAAAACATAGGCCGACAAGGAAATGTGTCATTGTCTGGTGTGGCTTAAAATTTAGTTAAAGATTTAAGCTAAAGTCAACGATTTATTTTAACAACGAGAACTGTTACATTTACAATCATTAAGAGCTGTAAATTGTACAGACCTCTCACTTGAATGTGGGACCCACTATAATTTACAGTTCTTAATGACTGTACAAGTACATTTTCATTAACTTTAATCGAAATTTACTAAAAATCTAAGTTTTATTTGCACCAAACATGGGCATGAAATGGTCGATAAGAAATGTATGTGAGATTAGACCCCAAATGATTGATATGGTAATGAAATTATCAATTAAAGCCATCAAATTCCTCTTTTAATTCTTTATTTAAATACTTCTAAGATAATTTTTACGGGAAATTTTAAATTATTTTAGGGAAGCATTTATAAATAGTTTAAATTAAAAATAAATAGAAATGAATGTTGAATAATTGAATAAAAAGTGATTTGAGTTGTAAATTGTTTATCCAAACATAGGCTTAGAAATTTTTTACCTAAACACATTAATGAGTAATCACACATTAATAAAGGACTAAAAAGACTTCATTAATTATTAATCACATTGATCTCTCCTGCCCATGTTAGTGGGGTCCACTAGCAATTAAACACGTCATCAACCGCGTTTTCTTCAATCGGCAGTCGGCAGTTGCAAAATTAGACACTTGTATTGTACCCTAAAGCAATATATCGAATTCTTTTACATTAATTCCCACTATGCCCCAACGTACAACACAATTATGCAGTCAGTTGCAATATAATCAGCATTTCCTATTGCAGTGAATCACTCTCCCTTTTCCCTTTTTCTGTTGCCCCACTCGGAGCACACACATTCAAGAGTGTGAAGAGAAATCATGGCTGTAAAATCGGGTCGGAGCCACAGTATTCCGGCGTCAGATCGGGTTACCGGGCGTTCCTTTCGGGGCTCCATATTCTTTGTTGGTTCTCTTACGATCTCCGTTTTACTTTTCCTTACTATCTCATTTCTTTTCACTTCCTCTTCCAATCCTGCCGACATCAACTCTGTAAGTATTTGTCACTATTTTTTCTTTTTTAATTGAACATTATTAGTATTTTTTTTTTTCGTTTTCATAACTAGATTCTAGATATCGCTTTATGTAGTCTACTCTTTGTGATTTTTGAAGAGTGAATAATGCACGTGATGTGTATGTCTCTGTTTTTTTTTTGGTATTATTTTACACATGAATGTGTAGATGCGGTTATAGTTGCTTTGATTAGATTTATTTATCCGTTACTTCTGTATTTATGATCGTTAATTTGTCTTCGAATTAAATGATTTTGTTATGTTCTTTTCGGTTTAATTACTTTCATGTTCTCATTTGTCTGTTAATGTTAATCTCAGCAAATGACAAAAATGTATTGATGATTTTTATTTTTCTTAATTTTAGGGTTTTTCTGTTGCTTCATATGGATTTAGCTCGGGATCAGTCAGAAGATCAGTTCTGGCACTAAAATCGGATCCATTAAAGCCTCGGATCGATCAGATCCGAAAACAAGCAGGGGATCATAGAAGTTTAGCTTTAGCTTATGCTTCCTATGCGCGGAAACTCAAGCTTGAAAATTCAAAGCTTGTTAGGAATTTTGCGGAACTCTCTCATAATTACACCGATCTGCTCTCAAAAGCTTCTTATCAAGCATTATTTGATGCAGAGACGAATTCAATTGACGAGTCAGTGCTGAGGCAGTTTGAGAAAGATGTGAAAGCACAAATTAAAGTCACACGACAAGTGATTTCCGAGGCGAAAGAATCTTTTGATAATCAGCTGAAGATTCATAAACTGAAGGATAATATCTTTGCATTAAATGAACAGTTGACGAAAGCAAAAAAACAGGGTGCTTTTTCAAGCTTGATTGCTGCCAAGTCGATCCCCAAAAGCTTGCATTGCTTGACTTTACGGTTGATGGAAGAGCGAATTGCACATCCCGATAAGTATACAGATGAAGGGAAGTCCCCCAAGATAGAGTTGGAGGACCCGAAGCTTTATCATTATGCAATTTTCTCGGATAATGTTATTGCTGCTTCTGTCGTGGTGAACTCAGCTGTGAAAAACACGAGAGAGCCATGGAAACACGTGTTTCATGTAGTAACAGATAAAATGAATCTTGGGGCTATGCAAGTGATGTTCAAGATGAGGGATTATTATGGGGCTCATATTGAAGTGAAGGCTGTGGAGGATTACAAATTCTTGAATTCTTCTTATGTTCCAGTGCTTAAACAGCTCGAGTCTGCCAACTTACAAAAGTTTTACTTTGAGAATAAGCTTGAGAATGCAACAAAGGATACAACAAATATGAAGTTCAGGAATCCGAAGTATCTATCAATTTTGAATCATCTCAGGTTCTATTTACCCGAAATGTATCCGAAGTTGCATAAGATTCTGTTCTTGGATGATGATATAGTGGTTCAAAGGGATTTGACGGGGCTTTGGGAGATAGATATGGATGGAAAGGTTAACGGGGCTGTGGAGACATGTTTTGGATCTTTTCATCGTTATGCACAGTACATGAATTTCTCTCACCCTCTGATCAAAGCCAAGTTTAGTCCCAAGGCATGCGCATGGGCTTATGGCATGAATTTCTTTGATTTGGATGCTTGGAGGAGGGAGAAGTGCACCGAAGAGTATCACTACTGGCAGAATCTGGTGAGATTGCATTCAAACAAAATCCGTGATTATTTGTTTTTATTGTTTATTGTCTATTGTTTCTATAAGAGTTATGGAAGTGCATCTTTACTTGACATAATGGCCCCAAGCATTTTCAGCCCTCTTGAGTTTATCTAATCTTTATCTTCTTACTTCTCATAGATGACAATGTGATAAACCTGAGGACAATTAGAAGTTTTTTTTTTTTTTTTTAAATAATGGAAAATTATTTTATGACAGTAGTAGGCTGAATTTTAGTACTTGATTCTTTTGGCCTGAAACTGTACATATCCAGTGTTTCACTGTACATATCCAGTGTCTTTTCTTTTCTTTTCCTTTTTTTTTAACTGTTTCACATATATTTAGCCAGTTTGAAATTTTTTTTCTGTATTATTTCTTGCAAGTATAATTTTATGTGTAATCATTTGCAGAATGAGAATCGAACACTGTGGAAATTAGGGACATTACCTCCAGGTCTTATTACATATTACTCAACAACCAAGCCACTAGACAAGTATTGGCATGTTTTGGGACTTGGCTACAATCCAAGCATAAGCATGGATGAGATTAACAATGCTTCAGTCATACACTTCAATGGGAATATGAAGCCATGGCTTGACATTGCAATAACCCAGTTCCGTCCACTTTGGACTAGGTATGTCGACTACGAAAACGAGTATGTGCAGGCCTGCAATTTCGGTCTATGAATATGTGCTTGCAGGAAAAGCAAAGCTAGTCCTGCTGACAACTTTGAGGCTTATTACTGCTCCTTGCACGTAAATTTTTTCTTCAAATTAGTATCCTAGTATTTTTCACTTGTATTCAAGCTTTAGCATTCACCTGTTGGTTGATCATGTTATTTGCTCACATATGTTCATAAGTTATCAGTGGCTGAAAGCTAATTTTATACAATGTGACTTGCATTCAGAAACTTCAGCTATTTGAAATTTAGTGTAGATGATCGACATAATTGACGATGCCTATTGATGTATAACAATGTCACAATCCTTTTAGTTTGCTTCTGAATTTTGCTAGAAACTCTGTTCTTTACTGTTTTCAGGTCATTTTCAATTTTCGAAAACTCTGAAAACACGTTTACTTATCTATTTTGATAAATGAATTTTCAAAAAGGAGTTTAAAATTTACAAAGAAAACTGAAAATGCAAAGGGTCGTTTTAAATGTTTTCAGTTAAAAGCAAGCCAAAAATTCATTTTTTTTATTTTCAAAACAATTTTTCAAAATGACAAAAAGAACGGGTTTTCAACGATCTAAAAATGGACATTCAAAATACAAAATCCAAAATGAATTCAAAATTTAAAACTAAAAATTGAAACACGAAGAGAATAACTCCTTATTTTTTGCTTGTAGCATTTTTTAAGTTTTTAAATTCTACAAATGTCTTTGTATCTGATAGAAGTATTGAGGATTCTCAATTTCAGTCACCAAGGATCAGCAGGTAGGCACATAAAAGACCTAGAAAGAAAACACTTTAATGTAATGGTGCAAATCTATCTCTCGGAGTTAGCTGCGTGATGGCAGTGCATTACTTTTTCACTGAGATTTTGTTTTGTTCTACATAATAAAGAAAAAATGTTGTTACCACGACAATGCAGCGAAGAAGCCCATATTACTGTCTTTGGTTTGAATCCAAAATTTTCTCTTCACCTGCTTTTTTCCTACTCTGTGCTATTTGGAAAAAGGTCTCTCGACCTGCCAACGTTTGCTTAGAGTGAAATCACTTGATCTTGATACACATGGTTTTTCCTCTACATATATGTTTTGAATGGAAGACCCATGCATATTATGGTTACGGGATTTTGCCAGACGCAAAGGATGAGATTATGCATTGGGCAATCAACACAGGTCCTCTCATCATATGCATTTGCTACCAGAGCCATCATGCTCCTTTCTGACCAACTCTAAATTTATGTAGTCTTAACAACCATGCTTGGGGTGCACATTAATACAAGAATTATTCACTAGACAGCACTTAACACTAATCAAACAAAATAATAAAGCACCGTGATTGACAATTTTACCATATCGTAATGAAAATTGCAAAGAAACATCTTTCCAAGAATGGATAGCAATAAAGGCTCCCAAAAATGATTCATCCATACAAAGCCCCAAAATGTAGGAAGAAATACAACTCCAGGGCATCAAATGGCACCAGTAAAATAGCAATGAAAACCTACTTATCGTCTACTAATCAACTATACCAACAAACGGAAAAATTGTGAAAGAAATTAGTGAGAAAACCCTATAAAAAAATTCAGACGGTCCATCATTAAACTGTCTACCTGCTGGATGGATAACCACTTAAAATTTACCAGAATTTAAAAGTAAAGGCTACAAAACCACTTGCTGACCATACTAGCGTTCTCAAGCAGTACCAGAAACCCGAGGTGTCACTGTTTTTGCAGCCCACTGGCCATTCCACCAGCACGGCTCATGCAGCTAACATTGCCGTTGATGTTGTCAGCCCCCTGATATCCATCACTCCTCCCCAAATACCACCTCGATATCCGAACTCATTTCTGGCATTAAAATCACCACCATAACCTCTGCTACCTCCATAGCTCCCGCGTCCTCTCACTCCCTCATTTCTGAATCCAGTACCTCTTCCAGATTGGAACCTCCCCCTAGTGTTACCTGCAGCTTTTGAAATGAAATATTCCCAAAGACAATTTAATCTCACAATAGTTAAAAAATCAAAGTATTAAAAGAAATACTGCTAGAACAAAGACAAAATAAGCAAAAAGGTCATCTAGCTAAATACATAGTCGAAGAAAATAAAGCATACCCGTCATCTAGGATATACCCATAATATATATATATATAATTTTTTTTTTTTTACCAATTTCAAAACAGGAACCGACATAGTCGGATATTCATTCTGAAAGTTTTATATATACCCAACATATTCTTTATTTTTTTCCAATTTCAAAACAGGAACCCACATAGTCGGATATTCATTCTGAAAGTTTTATATATACCCAACATATTCTTTTTTTTTTTCCAATTTCAAAACAGGAACCAACATATTCGGATATTTATATATTACTCACAAATTTGGATTTTTGCCTATAGGCTATTATAAGCATAAATGTCATAAATTAACTCCAAACTAGGAAGCGAAACATTGATAGAGACCACTTGCCTCGAGAATTGGTAGACTTCTTTTCCTCAACAATAGCTTGGCGCCCACCAATTGCAACAGGAGAAGCCTGAAACATAATGGATATAGGATATAAAACTGAGATGACAACATCAGTAAAAACTACGAACAGATCGTGGAGGTTAAGCTGACTTGAATTAATACAATGCTCAACCAGCAACACAACTTCCACTCATCAACTCCAATCCCACCTCCAACCCATTAAAGTAGGGTGGGGAAAAGAACTGGAACAAACAGAATCAAACCAAAACGGACCATTCGATTCGGCTAGGTTCTGCTTAAATTTTAAACAGTTCTAGCAAGAACCAGTTATAACCCAACTTTCTGTTTTTAATTAATTATGTTTATTTGTTAATTTGGTGAATGAATTTTATTAGACAATATTTTCTATAACGATGGAACTTTCCTTTGCATTGAATGAGGCTCATTGTTTTAATTTGAATGTGAGTGTTAACTTTTGGTGATAGAACTTTGTAATGTAATTTGCATTAATAATTTAAAAATTCCGATTACGGAAACGAACCCAACCAAACCAAACCAAACCAAACCGGAACCATTAGGTTCGGTCCAATGGACCCATTATAACAAAACCATTGCTTCTCAGTTCAATTCCGGTTCTCTTCAAAACCAAACTATTGGAATCACACCCACCCCTACATTAAACAAATAGATGCAAAAATGCAGGTTTACCTGATAATGCGTTACTCTTATACATACCCACAAAAAGATCTTATAATCCATGAATCTAATTTCAGCCCTTTTTCCAAACAAATAACAACAATCTAAGCCCGTGTTCGGCTACCGTTTTATAATTTGTTTATAAATGGTCAAACCACTTTTATTTGTAAGACCCACAAGTACTACCCACTTATACCTATTTATAATTTAAACCATTTATAAACAACTCCCAAGCATGCTCAAGTCTTATTCACATTAAAAGGCTTGTGAAAACAAGTAACATCTGAACAACCAGAAGTACAGAGTAATTGAGACCATCTATGATCTATTTATGATAAAAATATATAGCCCCTGTTTGGTAGAGATTAAGAGCCCGTTTGGTGCACATTAAAATGAGAGAATGCATTTTTTTGAAGTGATGTGATGAGAAATATGTGGTTGAAAAAGAAGGAAAAGTTATTGATGTGATGAAAAATATTACTTTATTGAACAATATGTGGTTGAAAATGAGTAGAAGAATGAGAATGAAAAAAATAATGTGGATCAAACAGGGGCTAAAATTGAATTTTTAGTAGATTTTGATAAAAGTTGATGAAATGTGGGGTTGAAAAATTGTGGATCCCATGAAATGTGCGGTAAAAATTAATTGTTAGACTTTGACTTGAGATTTTAATTGAATTTTAATCCAAACCAAACAAGATGATAGTGTTTCCAACCCAAAAAATGAAGAAAGAGACAACATATTAATCTAATGGAACAAGAATATCAATTATTCCCCCACCACAGTTTCATTTTGGCCAAGAAACTACGGCAATACAATGAAATAAAAATTTAAAAAAATAATAATAAAAGTGATTCTCATATGCAGTCAAGAATGTATGCTAATATCACAAAACACCACATACCTCAATAGCATTTTGGGCAGCCATGGCCTCCTCAAATTCCACGAAGCCAAAACAAAATGCTTGTTGCTGCAAAACAAATATTAGGGAAGAGATTTTTAATGAACATTTGAGAATAGTGCCAAGACATAGCATTTGGTAGACTTGATACATACTCTGTTACTTCTAACTTGAATGCCATCATTCTTGATTGCCCCAAATTTCTTAAAAACTTCCTCAAGTAAGGACTCGGTAGCATTCATAGGTAGGCCCTTTATATATATTGAGTAACCATTAGCTGCTCAAAGTAGATAACATGAATTTTAAATTATTTCAGTATAGAATACAACAAAGTCACAGAACAATTAATTAATTGACAATAAACAGGCAATAGAATTCTCAGGCATATATGTCTTCACCCTCTTGGTTATTCCCAATATCAGTTGCATCTGAAGTATAAACAGGTGGATCAGTTGGTGGTGGTAAAGGTGGGTTCACTTGCTCCATGATCTTTGGGGGAGCTCTCCGTGGAGCATATGGTGGCGGTGAGAAATTTGCAGTGCTTTCCTTGAGATCCATCACCTAAAACATATTGCAAAAGGCAATGTTAAACTACCACTGGATTGAAAATGGCCAAAAGAAAAGATAGATGGAAGTAAATGAATGTTCAAATCATAGTGTAAATTAGTAATACAACTGTTTGGGGTTGCTTTTGTTAGGAGCTAGGCTTGTGTTTATCTTTTTATTTTCTTTCCAATGTACCAAAAAAATGTAATACCATTATGAATAGATTAAGGTGACGAAAATTAACACAATAACAAGAAGATGAATAGATAAATGAAAAAGAATATAGCCTGCAGACAGCTTGTAGACACTTAGAATAGAAGCATGAGACTTGTTTTGCACTTCTTCGGTTTGAGCACTAGATTCAACCACCATTTGAGAATCTTCCCATACTTCATCGATAACCTCAGCTACTGGAATTTCTTCTTCTGGAATTTCCTCTTCAACGATTGACGCATCTACAATCTCATGCAAGGTGTGAACTTCTCCCCCATAAGCTTCATCAGTAGATGAACTGCTTTGCTGAGAAACGTGAATCTCAAGCGGAGCTGGACCTGCAAGTGATGAAACAGAAAACGGATGTTTTTTATATCCAAACAACAATGTAAAATACAATGGAACAAAGCATTAAATTTTTGTTACTTGGCTCCGGTGTAATGGGCCTCAAAACATCACTGACCACAGCAAGGTTCACAGTGAAATTCTCCATATATCGGAAAATGTCATTCAGAACAAAGTATCCGTTTTCCTGTGGTGCAAGAAAGAAAGTTTGAGAGAAATTCCTAACTGTATTGCCCTTCCCAGACAGATATCCAGTCACCAGGACATGAACTCCCCCATCAGAGGACTCCTGTGCATCCATTGACTTGATCTTGGACCTTAAGTCCCCATAGTTCAGTGACAGAATCTTCTCATTGATTCCCTGTGTTCTCATATCCAACACAATTAAGAAACTTTTAACATCTCAAATTTCAAATTTAAATGAGATAACTCGACTGTCTGCTTCTTAATTGAATAAATCTTCATAATGACAGGTGATAAATACAATTGTCAATAGCAAAGATCTCACAGTCTAGAATCCCAACATATTGAGAATTGAACATAACAAAGTTTACAAAGTTGATGTCTGCCCTCTATGTTTTCTTGCAGCGAACTTCTTAGCAACAATGGCCAGATATCTAAGCTTCCGATACCTAATCATTTTCAGCATAGTGCTGCCAGGTTTCGACGATAACTAATATACAATCTAGCAATACAATTATGCATATAACAAGAGAGAGAAATTTTACTTGCATAGTGGTTGTGATGCTCATGAAGCCATCATCTTCAGGACGGCCAAGCTGACTGATGTCCTGATAAAAAAGATAAGCAATCCCCGGCGAATGGTGGAGTACGTTATAATATTGGTGCACAAATGCATTTCCAACCTAATTCTCATTAAAAAACAAACTAAATAAAAAACCCAGCTGCCAAATTATAAATTCACGAGAGCAAAAAAAAATGAAAACTTACAAGTTGAGCAGAGACTGGTTGCTGAGCCGCCACTGTAGCTTCCATAGCCAACGTAGAAAACCAAATCAAACCCTAAACACATAAAAACAAGTTTATTGATTCATTCATACAAACACTAGCTTTACAGATCCTTTTATACCCATAGGCATTTCGCCAAACACATATATAATATGTCGTGAGTGTCAGTGAGGATAGAGGGATTGTGGCGGTACCTTGACGGCTTGACGCGAATCAGATCGGAAGGAACAAGTGAGAGAGAAAGTGGCCTTTGTTTCTCTCTACTTTTTGGCTTTTCAAATTTTCTGAGAAATTTTCCACTAATTTCTGGTGGAATCCTTCAGCTATGGTATGGATCTCGAAGAGCTGCTGCTGCTGCTGCAAAACTAGAGTGAGAAAGTGGAGGGTTTTCCGGGAGTTTATATATAGCAAGAGAGACCAAGAAATGTTGTGTTCCATGGAAGAAATAAAAAATAAATGAACAATTTATGTTCTAGAACTTTCATTTACTTGAAGCCAGACATTTAAGGGAAATTGGAGCTTTTTGGTCCAAACCTTTTAAGTATTGGTATAAATAGTCCCAAATCTATAAATTCTAATTTTGTCCATGAAATTCACTTTGTTATAAAGATAAATTGCATATGCAGTGCAAACTTTATCGAAAGTAGCAATCTTGTTTCTAACAAAATTTTTTGTCAATTTTTTATCCCAAATCTTTGAGAATTGACAAGAACCAATATATTTGACAAATGATCCAATTACTTTAATGTTGCACCGTTTGTTGCCTCCATAGTGACACTACCACCCTAATCGAGGGGAAGCAAACGAGGGGAAGAAACCCCCTAAATTCACAAAATAGTGAGGATTTCTCCTCCTATCTTGACTTTGTAAAATTATGGGGAATATAACAAGGGGAGAGAATCTCCGTTGTGATACCGTATAATCGAGGGGACTTCTTCTCCTAATTTTGCAGTAAAAGAAAATGATTTTGTTTGGAATAAGATGTGAGAACTATGGTGACAGTATCCATTGAGTGTGGTGGTACTTTCGACAATGTATTTTATTTGGTTATTTTTTATTTAAAGATGAAAGTTGACAAAAGCATACTGATTTTTGTTGTTTCTCAAAAAAATAAGGACAAAAACTTGACGAAAATTAGATAGGGACAAGATTGCCACTTGTCAAAGTTGAGACTATATATGTTATTCATTTAAAAGAAAGTGCATTTTCACATCCAAGATGAACAGTTCGTTTGGACGAATTATTTCCAAAATGACTACTTTGTGTCAAGTGAATAATAGTTGTAGATTCTTCAAAATATATTTATACAATCGTTTATAAACACAAGCCGAACATAGGTTTAATTGTGCTCCATTTCTCCTTAAAACTATTAGAAAATGAAAGCGTAAATTGGGTAGTTGTAAATAGCCGTAACAATGCATCGAGTTGGCTCGCAAACCCAAGCTCTGGGCTCAATATCGGCTCATAAAAAAAGGCTCGAGCAATTTGGGTTGGAGCCGAGTCTGGGTGTCTCGTTCCCAAAAAATGGGGCTTTGGTTCGAGTTGAGCCGAGCCAGCTCTTGGACTTTTTGGTTTTTTTTATTCGAATATATTGTTAATTTACAAACTACAAAATTAATTTTAAAACAACAAAATTAATTATGCAAAGGCCTTTGTCCTATCAAGACGAGCCGGCTCGTGGACTTTTCAATTTTTTTTACTTGAATATACGAAAAATTGATCATTAATTTACAAACTACAAAAATAATTTAAAAACTGTAAAATTAATTATGCAAGTTGTTGAATTTTATGAACTATAAGATTATTAATCTACAAACTAAAAAAATTATTATGCAATGCAGGGCACACGAGTCCACATACGGGTCAGCCTGTATTTGCGCTCGTGTAGCTCATAGGCTGGCTCGAGTCAAATCTTATTTTTGAGGCTTGGTTTGTACAAACGAATTTTGAGTCGAGCCAAGAGTCGCCAAGTCGACGGGCTCATTTACCACTACTAATTCTACACTTCTTGAGCTAATATAAAAAAGCAGAGCTGGACATTTAGACAACTAACTTTGGGCTAGTTTAGGTTGGTTTTGTCATCGAATCAATTATTAACAAACATACTGCTTTAAGAGAAATATGTGGTTGGGTTGGATTTTTGTTACAATATCGAACCCAACCCAACTCAACTCAAATCGCCCTAAAATAATGTATTTATAATTGTAATTTTTGAATTAAAATGTAAAGAAAGTTAAAATGTCCACAACCCTAAAAGAAACGACCACTTATCTCTAATTTCTCTCGTAGACATCTTTCGCTTTCATTTTTGTCGACTGCCACCAGCATGCCTGTTAAGAAAGAAATCTCAATACCTCATAAAGGTTGATCATTTATAGAGAATCGTTAAAATGTCATATGAATTTCTTATCTTATGATATAAAACCTATAAACTTTCATTTTATTCGGTAACCAAATAGGAAAATGTGCTTTTGCTCATGATTTTGCATTATTGTTACGAATGTTTTACGTTGCTGGAGTTTTAGCCCCTGTTTGGCCTTGATTTCTTAAATTTTTTTTTTTGAATTCATTTTCGTCCACAAATTTTGATGGGACCATCAAATTTTATCAAATTTTCAGCCATACACTCAATTTTTATTAAAATCTAATAAAAATATGATTTTTTTTTTTTTTTTATCAAAATGAGACAACTTAGCCCCTATTAGATGGCCCTTAAAACCAAATTTCAAGTGCATCTTAGAATTTTGTTGTTCTTGAATCTTTCTTTGATGTTGTACGTTAGTCCTCGTCTTCTTTCTCAACTCCAGTGTTTCATTAATGTTGCTTCTTTGTTTAGACAACTTAATTCAAATGATGTGGGGTATTCTTTCATCATCAACACTCGCATTCTCATCACTTTTTGGCATCAAATGGCTTTGATCCTTTTTATCTTCAAGATCGGCTTCTTCACCGCTGTCAATGGCAGTATCATCATCACCATCACCACAGAGAAGTCATGCTATTCTCAAGTTTATTTCCCTAAATTCATTTGGCCCCTCCGTGATGTAATTAAGAGAGTAGATTCGATAAAGCCAAATATATTGTCAATGGCAACCTCATTAAGTACATACATAGCACATCAAATATCTTCCTAGTTCATACCCGAACCCATACTACTACGAGAAAATTGGGTGAATAACACTGCAAGAATTACGAAGAGTGAAAAGAGACGAATAACTCTTTTTTTCCCTCAAATTCATTTTCATTTGCACATTCTCACAATAAAATATTCTGTACGTAAATCCAAAATTTTTCCAGCTTTTTAACTACACATTTTTCAAAAAAGCGTTATTTCAAAACTCATTTTTTCCCCAAAAAACTCATTTTATTGATCGTCAAATATGGGCTTAACAATGTTGTGAAATCAAAACCTTGGACCAAGGGAGCAAGTATCACACTTGCATTGCAAATGTGATCTACTGCCAGACCCAACTCAAAATGCTGGCCTAAGAAATCTACCGGCCTGTTAGATCTCACCAAATACGAGAATCACTGTGTAGCTTCCATACATTCACCAACAATCGAGCGCCTTTTGGGATGAAATAACATCCCACAATTCAGTCTTCCATGGCTTCATTTGGTAGTGATAGGGGCGCTGGTGTGAATAACCTCAGTGTCTATTTCACAATAACCTGGAGATAGACTCAGTTCTTGATGTTGGATTCTTCTACCCATCTCCCTGTACAAAGTTCGATCTCAATTTCATCTATGGCTTGCTTCATGATACCAGTAGAGATAAGATCCATGTCAAGTGAATGATGTGGTGTCGGAACCTGCTAAGATGAGGTTTTACAACAAGGAAAAAGATTAAAATAGATTAGTCTAACTATGGAGGAACATGATTTGCATATAATAGCCAACGGCTTAAATGCATAGCAAGAATTTGGCAGACATTTTTTCCTCTGGTTTTTGGATATGTACAACATGTGTAAATAAATATTTCTAGTTCTGGATTTGTGTAAAATAAACAAAAGATGGAGCCCGTAAGCATATTTCAGTGTTCATACTTTGCCTTTGTCATCAAGAAGTATAAATGTACAATAGAATTGCAGGATAGTGCTTGTTACTTGGTTCTTAGTGCTATAGTCGTTGAGCATCGACTTTAATTTCAAAATTTAAATTCGATCAGGAGAATTGAAACAGCCGTAGGCTATAAATTTTGGGTTGATGGTTGTCCTCTGAGATGAATTTATGGTTCGTTGAATTCTGTTTTTGCCTTTCCATTGAAACCTTGAGGATGTAAGGAGTTGTGTATAACTTTTAGGCAAAAAAGAAAATGTAATATAAACACTATTACGTCATTATTAACTATACATCATTATTTGTTGCGTGTTTTGGCTACGGAGTAGTACATAAACAAGATCAACCTTAATTACATTATTCATATGCTGAATTGGACAGTACTGGACCCAACAATGGATAAATACTTCACGTCTCTGTCTTCTGTAGTTCCATCCTGTCCTTTCCAAGATACCCAGTGCGCAGAAAATGTAATACCTAGTTTTCATAGAAATTAGAAGGTAATCTTGCAGTAACAAGCAGTTGTAATGGATCTGCTTTGGGCAAGGTAATACTCAAGCCTTCAGTCATGTCCACTGGCTTGTTTAATGGTGTATTGAAATCAAAACCTTGGAGCAATTGAGCAAGTGTCAAATGTGTCACTTGCATTGCAAATGTGATCCCGGGGCAGGATCTTCTGCCAGAGCCAAACGGAGTGAACTCAAAATGCTGTCCTAGGTAATCTACCTCTGCATGGCTTGTAAGAAACCTCTCTGGTATAAATTCATCAGGCTCTGACCAAATACGTGGATCTCGGTGTAACTTCCATACATTCAACAACAACCGGGTTCCTTTTGGGATGAAGTAACCTCCCACATGACAGTCTTCCATGGCTTCATGAGGCACTGCTAGGGGCCCTGGTGGGAATAACCTCAACGTCTCTTTGACAATAGCCTGAATGTAGACCAAGTTCTTGATGTCGGATTCGTCTACCCATCTCTCTTTCCCAACTTTAACATCAATTTCTTCTTGGGCTCGTTTCATTACTTCCCTGTTGTTTACTAGTAGAGATAAGATCCATATCAAGTGAACAGATGTGGTATCGTAACCTGCTAAGATGATGTTCTGCAGCAAGTAAAAAAGGTTAAAATAGATAGGTATATGAAGGAACTTGATCTGCCCATATATGGTTTAAATGCATAGCACTTAAGATACTTCCAATTATTGGACTCATATGTTTATGCATTGATGGAAGTAAAAAATCAAGGAATCACGATCTACTTACTTATCAAAAGCACTTTCGGTTTTCAGTGTAACTAGGACTTGATTATAGCTGCATTCTTAGTCCCTGTTTTAGAGGAGTAGTAAACTGTAGATAAAACTGGAAGAGTAAACGTTGTAGGTAGATCTACATCCAAAATGTCATGTAGCTACTTGAGTCAATGATATTGCAGCACAAAAATTAGGATGGCTTGTTTAGTAACACGAACTTTTCAATATAGTATAGTGTTAAGAAACAGAAGGTAAAAAAAATTGTCTGTCGTGCTTAGTTTTAGATTTTACCAACTTAAGCAAATCCACAATATGTAAAGAGATGTTGACTTTCAAGTTTAGAGATGTATAAACTAGACATTTCTAGTTTTGGTGGCTCGTTTGTTATCGATAAACCAATGAATAGCTGTACATTGAAGAATTATCATACCAGTATTGTAGCCTTGATTATAGTTTCCTTTGAATGACCATAATTTGTAAATTTATCATCAATAGCAGAAAGCATTACATCTATGAAATCTTGTTCATTCCCCAACTCTCCCTTCAGATTTCCCTTTAACATGTTCATCAATCCAGCTTTCTGTAATAAGACTCAATTCCTTTGAAATTCTCTTCATGGACTTAATATGCCCCTGAAAGTCTATCCAGCTTAAAAGTGGCAATGGAACAGCATCTGAGAGAACAAACTGCCCCGACACATACATAAACTCCTTGATGACTTTTTTGAATGATCGAGCCTCTTCAGTTCCTGCGTATCGTTTTCCAGCAATCATTTTCACAATTATATTCAAGCTCAAGTGTTCAAACCACTGACTCATCACTACCTCTTTTGATGGCCTATCAAATTCCTGGTATTCATGTGAATCAATGAGTCTTTGATCTCTATTAATTTCCCTATACAACTCTTTGATACTCGTCTCTATCTCCATAGTTCGAACATGTTTTAATGCCTCTAGTCTCCTACTCGACAGAACTTGAAGCAGCACTAACTTTCTCACCTCGCGCCAATACGGGCCGTGAGCAAAACCAAAGCCTGCATCATTGTAACCAAGGTATTTCCCTACACTAGAACTTGGCCTTTTACAGAAAGCCTTGTCATTAGTGGTGAAGCACTCTTTAACAGATTCCCAATTGCTCACTATAAGTGCAGGGTGCATCCCAAGTCGAATTATAAATACGGGACCATATTTATCAGCCAACGCTGCTAAAACCCGAGCCACCGGGGTTTGACCACCTAGGAGATGCAGGTGGCCTATAAGAGGCCAAGCACCTACCGGTTCAGGGGGTGATATGCCCTTACCCTTACTTTTTCTGCTCCATAGATAAAATAGCAGCAGCAGGGATAAAAGTCCTAAAACAGGTGCTAGCAGATCGTGTGAGAGAGAGTTCATTTTTTGAGAGATGATCAAAAGAGTTCAGAAGTTGAAATGATATTCAAGAACTGAACCAAGATCCAATTCAAGGTTTCTAATGAATTATTGATTACTTATCAAAGTGAGAAAAGACTTGGTATAACCGTTGACTTGCATAGGACAAAATTTTAAGCGGTGGGGTTATGCTGATGAATTTTCGTGTGGCTTTGTGGTATAGCCAAAAAGTGGTTGTAGATAATTTTTAGATTGCGACATTTGCTTATTCAATAACAAAGACAGCCCGTGATAGTTTCAAAGTTATTAATGATTCAAGATGTAATTATAGAGTTTGGACAGTGCCACAAGCAAGATGGTTAAGAGAGGCAGTCTAAGTGTACAACTTATTTGGGCAAATTGTGATTATTTTTCCTCAAAAAATTAACTAAAAATAAAATGAAGTAGAAATATGGGTGAGGTCTAGTAGCCCTACTCAACTTGACCACTAGCATTGAGACAAAAAAATAACAAGCAAGATTTAAAAAAAAAAAAAAAATAATTTTCACGATTAAAATATAAAGGATAATGACAATGCAATTAAAATAATTTGAAATTCAACAATTACTGTGGATTTTAAAACAATTTTCATAATTCTCAAAATGAATCTATTCTCTTTTGTTCCTATGCCTAATTGAATTTCATGATCATTTTTGAGATGAAATTAGGTTGCATACCCTCAAAAAATAGAGATGAAAGTTGACAAAAGCGGAATGGTGTTTGTTATTTCTCAAAAAATAAGGAAGAAAACTTGAGAAAATTAGATATGGACAAAATTGCCACTTTTGTCAAAGTTGAGACTATACATATACTAGTCAGATGCACGTACTACAAGCGTAGTTGGCTACTTAGTAGTGTGGTTGTAAAAACTTAATGAAACAAATATCGATGAAGCACCGAAAGACAAATTTCATCATCCATGTACAAGTGAAACAGTATTGTAGTTAAAACCTTATATTTTTTCATTAAAAGGTATCATGTTTATGATGTTTGCAAACAGAGAAAATCATGGAATACTGTCGGAATATATTGCTTCATGAAATCAAGTTCGTGGCATATGACATGAATGTTTATTATGCAGTATAACAATTGGACATTCAAACATGTAAATTAATAGGTCTTTTTGTCAAATAAGTCATCTCAAGTCAAAAGCATAAAAATAGCAAAACTTGTATGACAATTATGCTACAAGACTTGAGCCCATTAGTGGGAGACGTTCAACATAGAAAAGTAACTTCTAAGATTCCATTAGGGCAGCATAACAAAATGTCAACAAAACATAAACACGTAAATAAAAGCAAGGCAACTCTAAGAATTAGCAGTGGTAACCTCGAGCTGAAACCTAGGTTCAATGATAAATTTTAGTAACTACTGCATCTAAGTCAAAAGGGAAACAAAAGAACACAACAATTGACTTGATCAATTCTGAAACAATTGTTGGTCTATCACGCTGAATTGTATCTCCATGACCAAGCTGTACCTTCTGCGCATGTTACAGTTGTGAATCTGCTTAATTGATAATGCAATAAAAACGAAGAAATGGAAGGACCAACACTATGATAGAAACAAATAATAGCCACATTTAGCAACTTAACATGCCTCATTACGACGCCATGTGTAGCAGCGCCCACACAATGGAAAGACGCTACATTCCATATTAGCACATTAGGATAAGCAAATACCCATTCAATTCAAAAATGGTGCAAACAAACTAAACCTAAGAAGAAATAAAACTAAATCAAGAACCTCCTTTCAAGTCATTTTAGTAAGAAGTACCACTTCATCAAAATGAATGAAAACCAATACATACTTAAAACAAAACAAAGTTGTGAAATATATTCTCACCACAACCAGAAGCCACGAAACGAATGTTGACGCCCATTGGAGGACGAAGCCTCGGTGGTGAAACCAAATTGCACTCAGCAGGTACCTTGCGGTGACCAACGGCATCCCAAGCCGTGGTACCACAAAAATAATTTAGATAAGCTATCAAAGAAAACTACAATAATGGCTTGAGGAATTCCAGAATGAAAGAAGACTTGGAGAAAAAACATTGCGATCGAATCAACCATCTAAATTTAAAAGGAAGAAAATAGTAATATCGTATTACTTGCTAATTCAAGCAACTCATATTTTACTTGAAGATCACGAGACATCTTCCGACTCTTAGCATTCCCTGTTAATAATCAATCATATAAGGTGCTGTTAGTAGAAGTAGCGGCCATCTGCAACCAAGATTATTGTGCAACTTAGACTAATGGGCAGTCAACCTTGCAGAAGTTGTTCTTACGAAGTTGGAGCATCTATCTTAGCCTCGCCAAGTTCTCGCTTTAAAGCACCTTCCAACCATGCCAAACAATCGTGAACAAATACGCTTCCTCACGCACGCCGTGGACCATACCAAACAACTCGTAAACAAATCGATATTGGGTGGCACCCAACATTGTATAATTGGGCCTATCTCTGATACTATGTCAGAAATATTGAGCCTAACTCCACCTAATAAAATCGGCTGATTAGGGGAGGATTTAGAGATGTCAATCCGGGTGGTCCAGTGCCGGGTCGGCCCGCCAACATGTGAGCCCTGAATGCTCGCGTGAAAAAAGCCCGCTCGTCGCGGGTTCCGGCCTAAGTTACGGGTCGGCACACAATTCCGGACTACAACCTGTGCCCGCCCGCCGACCCATCCGGGTCGAGCCCATACGGGTCACGGGTCGCGGTTCATTCCGGTTTGGCCCGTATGGTTGTATAAATAAAATTATAAAAATATAGAATTTTTCATATTTATAGCAAAAAATATATATATATTTTTTTTTTGTTAAATGTAAACTAAGAATTGAACAAAATGATAAATTCATAATTATATCAAGAAATTTTTACATAGAATTCAAATTTAGGGTATGTTCGGTAGAGATTAAAATCGAATTAAAATTGAAAAATTAGCCGTTATTGTTGACTTTTATTAGACGGGTGGGACACAATAACTGCTATATTTTCAATTTTAATTGGAAACAAACAGGCTCTTAATGTTACATGAATTATTTATAACTTTACAAACTTAAATTTAACTTAAACAAATAACAACTACATCAAAATGCATGTCTAATTATTATTTTCAAATATTTATAGTATAAGTACATCCCAACTAGGTTGGCACTTACTTTTACTATAATTTATAGTTTAAGTATATCCCAACTAGGTTGACACCTACTTAACTATAATTTAGTTGTTCAAAAATTATATTTTTGTTTTCCAATCAATTTTCAGGAATTGCAAGATTTTTGAAGTCTTCAACAATATCATCAATAATTTTATCTTGTATCATTCGATCCGCGAATATCCAATCTTTCATGCATATGAGAGCTTCCAAAATATCTTCTTTTAAGTCTAGATCTTCTTTCATCCAATACCGAGAAGAAAGAAATATAATCAAGATGATGATGATATTTGCAATTGAATAATTGTAATTGTAGTAAGGTAGTAACAAGTATGAACTATGAACTATAAATGTATAATAACTAATGACAGGCATAGAGGGTATTGTAAAAATAATTGTAAGAATAAATTGGAATTTATAGATGAAGTGGATGATATTACCGTTAGAAAATTTATATTACCACTAGTTAAAATTAAAAAAAATTGAATTTTTTTTATTTTTATTTTTTCAATTTTTTTTGTTTGGCTCTCCACCCCCCCTCCCCCCCTTTTTTAATTTTTGTTTTATTTTTTTTTTCAATTTTTTTTTACACGGGCCACGGGTTAATCGCGGCTCGTGGGGGTGCAACCCGCGAAGCCCGCAGGTTACACCTCCATGGCCCGTGAACCGCCCACACGGGTCACAGGTCGGCCCGCGGTCCCGATTTTCACGGGCCGGTTTTCACGGGTCATGGTCGGCCCGTCCGTCTTGACACCTCTAGGAGGATTGCCCTCACCTTATTAAGTGGATCATTTATATTTTCCCAAACAATGTGAGAATCTAATAAGTAGAAGTAGAGGCGATCTGCAACCAATATTATTGTGCAACTAAGACTAATGGGCAGTCAACCTTGCAGAAGTTGTTCTTTACGAAGGTTGGAGCATCTATCTTAGCCTCGCCAAGTTCTCGCTTAAAGCACCTTCCAACCATGTTGATCGCTCAATAAAACTTGCTTAGACATGTATCAACTGAAAAGGCCAACTTCTATAGTGCTTCTCCATTAAATCTGATCCCCATTTATTCTAAGCATGATATCTACACTTCCTCCTTCACGTTAACGATCGAATCTAAATAACAAAATAACTACTATTTAGGACCATACGATCTTCTATTTTTCCATCATTATCATCATATACTCATTATGACTATAATAGCACTCCTTGAACTCCATTTGAACTCAATGCTTCTTCAAAATTTTGACTTGTAATCTCACCCACACTTCATCCCATGAAACAAGAAGTATAGCATGAGTGAATAGAAACACGATAAAGGACCTCATCTTGGATATGTCAAAACCCTGATCACTGGAAGCTAACTTTTATCACATTGATCAATGAAGAAAAAGTTTCTTCATGAGAAAAGCTTTACAATCTGACAATATCAATCTTGCGTTAAATACTACACAAATTGCTCCCATTTTATCCCATGTAATTTCGTTTATGAAAATGTCACTCTTATTTTCTTACTCATATACAGTTAAACCCATATTTATTGAGAAAACTGTATTATATAAAATAAAGGATATTACTAAAATTCATTATAAAATTCAGGCAACCTATAAAAAATTGAAATAGATAAAATCATTTCTCAAAAAGGAGCTAAACTATTTTGACACAAAAGGTGATTGTCTAAACTTGCATCAGAAGCAAATATAATTGAATTTGTATCTAAATAACTATAGAGCTAAAGAAGTTTACACTTTTATATTCTTCAGACGACTTATTTTGAAACCTTCGTTGTTATAACTATGAGAAAATGGATAAAATTTAAGTGTCTAAATTTGACCCGTCAAAGCCAATCATTTGAGATAGAGATTGATTTGGGCAGATGGGAACCTTAAAGTTGTTGAATCCCCCAATCCTCAATCTCGATATAACTAACAGTCTTTTGATTTTCTAGAACTTGCTTCCAAATGTATCTTGTTCCCCTTTACAATAGCAGCAGAACCAATAATCTAGAGTCACTCTATCGTTTACTCATCCACCTTTTCTTACATATATATAACCTTGTAAATTCTAATATGTTCCATCCATTATTCGTTTCTCTCATTTCCATCGTTCTAAATTCTAGCCTCTGTTTGGTTTTTTTACATTTACTGTGTCATGAAGATCATCATTCCTTCATGGAGGTATAACCTCTTTTCTCTGCCTTATCAGTCATTCCTACTTCCATTCTTATTCATGTTCGAACTCTCTTTTGTAGACGATCGAACTGAAGGTGGGGATGGTTGTCTAACACGAGAGAAGATTGAGGAAGTGCCTGTCAAAATTGAAAGGTACACACACACGTGGCTAGATACAGAAAGGATTGAAGATCCTTAAAAACGCAAAACACCGCACACCCCAACACAAATATCCATCAAGAAAAGTAAGAATTACAAAGCAAATGGAGAAAAACAGAAACAGAGAGAAAGATCCGACGATTAATATGAAAGATAGGGAAAAAAGGCATGGCGAAAACAAAATGATATTTGCCTTGCCTAAGCAGAACAAAATGGCTTTTGCAAGCTAGAATTTAACAATTAAATCCCAGAACCTCACAGAACAAGTTCTATCGGATATGCAACACATTCTAATTATAAGAACAAATTCTTTTGCTGATCAAGAATCCAGACAACAGTGAATAATCTTACACAACTACAATTCTTTTATTCCAAACATATTGGGATAACTTACTTTTAAAGTAACTCAAAATAATTAACTACTTACTTCTAACTTTTCATAGATCATAAGTAAATTTAGTTAAAGCTAACTTCTTAAGCTCAGCAAACATGCACTAAATCGCACAACACCGGTATTTATACCAGTCTTAGAAAAAAGGTCATGCAGATTAAAGCGTTTTAAAGCCGTCAAGCAAAATTTATACAATCCAAAAGTTCCTTTCAAGATTCAAATCAGTAAACCAACAGAACCATAAAAAGACAAATACTTCCTACCGTGGCGATGATCAAAAAGAGTAAAAACCATATCAAAAACTCAATTAAAAACCGAATTCAAACAACAATAACAATCAAATCATGTAATTGCAATTTGTAGCTCGCCTTCGATTGAAGTAAATGAATTATTGTCGCTGCTTTTTGTAAAGTTAGAGAGAGCTAGAAAACACTTGGGAGAATATTTGAGAAGTACCTTTGTCTGATGTCCTGCATACAACAAAAAAATATGTCACAACCTCAACCAAGCAATTGGAATAAACTGTACAACAATTTCACATGAATTAGAAAGCCAAAAGATAGTATTACATCTCAATAAATCTAATTTAGCTGACACTTATGAGAGGCATAGTGACTTAAAGCAGATGAAATTTATAGCGTCACTGTCATCATTCTTTTAGTACTACAAATTCCTTAACAAATGTATCCCGGAATAAATAGAGTGTAAGTTGCAATTGCATATTTATGTCACTTGTCATAGACTTGGGTACTCATTGTAATCTTTTTCAAGCTAGCACTCGAAAAGTTATAGCAAGCACATCCACAAATAAAGATCAGTATTTGTGATTTAAATGATAATACTCACTGTGGCAGTGGCAGTGGCAGTCGCAGCAACTTTGTGATCCTATTTTGATGATTGTCTCCTTCTTGAGGGCAAACTTTACTCAAGCTTCCTAACCGGACTTTATATTTATCGTCAAGGAGTATGCTGCTTGCTTGGACATCCCTTTGAGAACAAAAATAAATTAATGTTGACATTATGAGTATCACTTTGCTGATAAAAGGCCAAGAGCGAAAATCTGGTAAAAGGAATTTGATTCAGTTCTGGGAAGTTCACTTGTGAATATGTATGGGAAGTATGGTGATTTGGATAGTGCAAGTGGTGTATTAAATGCAAGGAAGGATCTGGATGATTACTCTCTGTCTGCTTTCATTTTTGGGTTTACAAATTGAGCAGAAGCAAAGCAGCATCAGATGAATGGAAATCCAAAAATCTGAGTACCTGTTTCAAGGCTTGATCGACTGGAGAAGAAAATGAAATCAGTTTACATGAAAAAAAAAAGGTCAATAGAAGGCGATAACTACACAGATATATACATACACATATACATACATACATACTAACATACATTCTTTCATCAGATTCATCAGATCTCTACAGTACAACGTGCAAGACTTCAAGGGAAAATGGAGGGATTGAGATTCAATTTGCACAATTGCTGGCTGTCGGTATGCGTTTTCTTTGCAATTGAAATTTGAGGATGGGTACAACAAAAACACCAACAAAACCTACAAAAAAAAAAAAAAAAAAACGAAGACGGAAATGAGAGACGATAGAGAGAAATCTGTGGAAGACGAAATCGTGAGAAAGAGAGAATGGGGGGAGAGAAGGATCTAGAGAAAACGATTGAGAGAGAATGAAGGAAAGATGTATGAGATGTTACTTGAGAAATGGAGAAAGTTAGAAGCAAGACTGCATGAGGGAAAAAAAAAGGCAAACAAATCCACACGGCTAGGCTAAAACGCGGCTCCACCAACTTAGCCAGGCTTTGGTGGCCAAACGGCTTGTGAATAGTGGCAACAAAACTCACTCTTTTAATAATGTAGGATAAGGCTGTGTTTGATAGAGTGCTTTTTCCATGGAAAATGGAAAAAAAAATTCCATTTCCACCCTAATATCTTGTTTGATACACAAAATTTGACATAGAAAATATTTTCCCACCCACGCGCTCCTTTTCCAACAAAACAAGGAATTCCTTTTCCCAACTTTTTGGTGGGAAAAGGAATTCTAGCTTCTGGCCTTTTTTTTTTGGCAATGGAAATAAATGTAATAACTAATTGTAAAAAAATAAATTTATTTTAAGGGACAATTTTTATGTAAAACAAAACCAAACGAACACTAAATTTTGATGAAAAAATAGTTTTCGAGCAATTTTTTTTCTTTTTTACTTTTTGGCAATGGTAACAAATTTCATAACCAATTGTAAAATTTTTTTCACTTTAATTGACAATTTCCATGTAAAATAAAGACAAACGTGAACAAAAAGATCTAAAATTTCAAAAACATTTCGGGTGGAAAATTATACTAATCAAACACATTTAATTAACAATTCCCTATAAAACAAGTTCTAGACAATTCTTTTCCCTGAAATTCGTTTCCTTTCCATCCATTTTCCATCCTTACAATCAAACGAACCATAATAAGTGCATTTCAAGTGCAAAATGAACCGTTCTTTTGGACGAATTATGTCCAAAATGACTACTTGTGTACCTGCAGATTCTTCAAAATATGTGGATAAAAATTACTTGAATATATATAAAATCGTTTATAAACAGAAGCCAAACATATGCTTAATTACGCTCTATTTCTTTTTAAAACTATTAAAATATGAAAGCGTAAATTGGGTAGTTGTAAACAGTGGTCACAATGAGTCGAGTTGGCTCGCGAACCCAAACTTAGGCTCAATATCGGCTCATAAAAAAGGCCGAGCCCATTTTGGGCTCTAGCCAAGTCCGGGCTGCTTGTCCCCAAAAACTGGAGCTTGGCTCGGGCTTTGGCTCGAGCCTTTGTCGAGTTAATTTGAGTCGAGCCGCTCATGTACTTTTCGACTTTTTTTGTTTTTTTACTCAAATATACGAAAAAGTGATCGTTATTTTACAAACTACAAAATTAATTATTCAAAACTCCACCTTTGTCAAGTTAGCTAGTTGTCGGTGGACTTTTCAATTTTTATTTTTTTACTTGACTATACAAAAAATAAATCGAAAACTACAAAATTAAGCCCATGTTTGACAATCATTATTTCAAAACTCTTTAATTTGCATACGTATTTGCAACCTCACATTTACGCAATAAAATATTTTACACGTAAACTCAAAATTTTTTCTTACTTTTTAACCATATATCCTCCTAAAAATCACAATTCAAAACTCCATTTTCTAAAAATAATGGCCATCAAACATGCGCCGTGGTTGAATTTTACAAACTAATTGATTGTTAGTTTACAAACTAAAAAAATTTATTATGCAATGCGGGGCACACAAGTTCACATATCGGTCGGCTCGTATTTGGGACTTCGGGCTAGTTAAGGTTGATTTTGTCATTGAATCGATTATTAACAAACATGTTGCTTTAAGAGAAATATATAGAGAAAATTACCTGGTACCCTGCATTTAAGTTTCCAAATTAAAAAATCAGGTGTAATGTTTGTTTAATCAAAAATCAGGTCTTAATTCCATTAATAATTAAAACCCAAATTTCCAACCCCGTCCCTCATTCATCTCCATCTCTGAATTGCCCCCGTCTCTCTCCTCTCTCCCTCCTCACTCTTCTCTCTCTCTCTCTCTCTCTCTCTCTCTCTCTCTCTCTCTCTCTCTCGTCCTTCACCGCGTTGTCGCCGGAGACCTGTGAGTAGCGGCGAAGCTCCCCTGCGATAGCCTGCAGCATCGTGCCGAGATCCTTTATTTTTCTTCGTCGTTTTTTTTTTGGCTATTGGGCGTGGTTGTGGTGCTGTTTTTCTTAGCCTAATTTTGGATCTATTTTATGGTGGTGATCGATCTGTTGCTGTGGCGGTGTTATTGAGGTGATTTTTGTGATGGTTGGTTGGTGGTGGATTTCTAATGGTAGTAATGGTGCCAAGTGCTAATGGTGATGATGATTGAGATTGGTGGTGGTGGTGCGACGGTAGTGGTGGTACCGTAGTGGCGTTGTTGGTATTGTGGTGGTGCCGACAATGACGGGGTGAGGATTGCCGTATTGGCAATAGCAGTAGTGTTGATGGCATCAATTTTTGAATTTGCAACAGGATGATTCAAAACTAGGGACAGAAGATGAGGACACTGGGGCACAGGTGGCTCCTATCGTCAAACTGCAGGAAGTGGATGTTACCACCGGCGAAGAAAATGAAGATATCCTTCTCGATCTGAAGGCAAAGCTGTATAGATTTGATAAGGAAGGGAGCCAATGGAAAGAGAGGGGCGTTGGGACACTGAAGCTACTCAAGCACAAGGAGAGTGGCAAAATTAGGCTTGTCACGAGGCAGAACAAGACCCTTAAGATTTGTGCTAACCATCTGGTGCTTCACACAATGACTGTGCAAGAGCATCAAGGGAATGACAAATCATGTGTGTGGCATGCTGCGGATTTTGCATATGGAGAGTTGAAGAGGAGACTCTTACTATTCGGTTTGCCTCTGTGGAAAATTGCAAATCTTTCAAAGATAAGATTGAAGAAATTACTGAATCTCTGGCAAAAACTACTGAGGATAGTGAAGAAGGCACTCATCTGCCGCCCACCTTATTGAAAAGTTAACCTGTTGAAAGCAAGGATACGTAAGAGAAGCAAGAGACCAAAGAGGCATCCAAGAATCGCAAACCTTGTTTTTAAGTGATGCATTACCCTATGCATAAAAACCAAAAACAAAAATGACACTCTTTCAATTTCTAAATACATGCATGAAGGTGACAATATGATTTCATCAAATGCTAGGCCTTTTTGGTTTGACTTCTAAATACATAATTAAGTAACCTAGTTAAGCATATAAAAAAAAGTAACCTAGTTAAGACAAAAAGGGATTTCAGAATTCCGGCATTCCTTTCCATCTAAATTCATCAGGTTAATGCCAAAAGCTCAAATTCCACAAAATCTTCACATTCAAACTTAATTTTGAATCAATTGATTTTTAGGGAAAATGATGAAGATTGATTTTAGTGGCCTCGGTCTCAGCCCCGCTTTGTGCAATGAGATTTCGATCAAATATGTGTCTATTGTGATTGTTTGTGACCAATTGTGATTGACTAATTGTGACTCGTTGTGACCAATTGTAATCGATTGTGACTTGAAATTCTGAAAATTTTTTGGAAGTTGGGATGACTGGTTGTGACCGTTTGTGACCAATTGTGACTTACTAATTGTGACTCGTTGTGATCAATTGTGACCGATTGTGACTTGAAATTCTGAAAATTTTTTGGAAGTCGGGTGTGGGTGGATGGAATGTGATTTCCAATCTTTAAATTTCTAAAAATTTTTTAGTCGCCGGAGCGACCGCCGGAGTGATCGCTAGAGCCGATGGCCGTCTCCGATGGAGAAGTGGAGGGAAGTGGGGTAGTTCATCGCTAATTTGCTGACCGTTTGTGGCCGATTGTGACCGTTTGTGACTGATTAATTGTGACTCGTTGAGACTGATTGTGACCGTTTGTGGCCGATTGTGACCAATTCATGTGTTGAGGGGTGTGATTTTCAATTTTCTGAAAATTTTGAAATCGCCGGAGAAGTCGTCGGAGTGATCGCCGGAGAAGTCGCCGGAGCAGTGGCCGGACCGGTGCCGGAGATGGAGGGAGGTGGTGTAGTGAGGAGATGGGGTGGGTGAGATGTCATGGGGTGGTATAAATAATTAATATATATTATATTATAATTTAATATTTAATATATTATAATTTAATATTTAATAAATTTATTTAGCACTTGATTTTTGAAATATTTTAAGAAGTTTGTTATTTATGAAATATGAATTTTAAAAATAGGAACTATGTATTGTTCCCAAATATATATGTGGTAGGGTTGGATTTTTGTTACAGACCCAACCCAGCTCAAATCACCCTAAAATAATTAATTTATAATTGTACTTTTTAAATTAAAATGTAAAGAAAGTTAAAATGTCCACAACCCTAAAAAGAACGATCCCTTATCTCTCACTTTCTCGCAGACATATTTCACTTTCATTTTTGTCGTTTGCCACCAGCATGCCTATTAAGAAGGGAATCTCAGTAACTCATAAAGGGAGACTACTTACAGAGAATCGTTAAAATATCACGTGAATTTCTTATCTTATGATATAAAACCTATAAAATTTAATTTTTTTAGAAACCAATTAGGAACACGTGCTTTGCTTGTGATTTGCAATATTGTTATGAATTTTTTACTTTGTTGATTTTCTTAGCCCCTGTTTGGCCCCAAAGTGGTGCTTATACATGCAAACAATACAACAATACGTTGAATATGATTCTAGTTTTCTTCTCGTCTTTAATACTACATGAATATTAACTAATTCACTTCATCTCACAAATTTAATACCTAGTTTAGATAGAACCCAGAAGGTAATCTCGCAGTGACAACTAGTTGTAATGGTTTAGCCTTGGGCAAGGTTAAACTCGGCCTTCACTCATGTCCACCGGCATGTTTAATGGTGTTGTGAAATCAAAACCTTGGAGCAATTGAGCAAGTGTCAAATGTGTTACTTGCATTGCAAATGTGATCCCTGGCAGGATCTTCTCAGACCCGAATGGAGTGAACTCAAAATGCCGTCCTAAGTAATCTACCTCAAAGCATGGCTTGTAAGAAACCTCTCTCGGTATAAATTCATCGTGCTCACCAAATACGTGGATCAAGGTGTAACTTCCAAACATTCACCATCAACCGGGTTCCTTTTGGGATGAAATAACCTCCCACATGACAAGCCTTCCATGGCTTCATGAGGCAATCGATAGGCAGGGCCGGTCCCGCGATCCGTGGGGCCCGAGGAGAAGTCCGAAAATTGGGCCCCTGGAGATCAACGTAAACGCAAAATCCAACCGTGCATTATGTCGCACCGAATGGCTTACCGTGAAAATTTAAGACCAAGTAAAAATCAGAGAAAATTTATTTGAAGTATGTTTGGTAAAGCATTTTGTAGATTTTATGGTGTGGGTTCTACAAATTGTGTAGATAAAAGTTGTGGGTCCAACGAAATGTGTGATTGCCACTGGACCACTCATAAGTTTGAATAAGCCATGGCAAACAAGCACTTAGATGAGTCATGTGACCAACACTAGTCCTCTATCGATATGGAACGTAGTACTACCTTTATCGATACATCCTTTAACACCAGAATCTCCTTAGCCTGCTCCACCGAAAGCCGTAGATAAAAAGACACGAAAGCATTTAGCAAACAATGGAGTAAACAAGGAAAAGAAATTAGGAAGGTCAATAATTACTTTATCCCAAAATGCAGCCAATAAATCCCTATGTTTGTGAGATTCCTGTACAACGCAAATATAGCATTAAAAAACTGGAAAAGTAGAATCGAAGGAAAAAAATTATCCTTATCATAGCTACTAAACGAAAATAAATATACCAACAAACTTCTCATCACAAAGAATTACTTCGTAAAACACCGTCAAATTGCACAAATGTTTTCGATTAGAGGAATGAAGTTGTGTGTAGCTAAGACAACCTTATCAACATTTAAAGAGCGACGATGCACTCGAATGTGTCTCCCGTAGTTAATCGTTGAAAAAATTCTCGGAACACTTCTCACACTTCGCATTTGCACTTTCACGTGAGTCGCAAGGGCCAACTCGGGGAGATCTCGCACCAAAAAGGAAAGCCAAGTAATCAATATTCCAGATGAAGAGCACGCATGGTGCTAACAGTAGCAACCCTAATCGCCTGATCACTCAGTATCTCCAAAATATTTCGCATTTACTAAGTTCTTACTCTTCCCACCACACAAACACATACATGTCCATCACATCTCGAATGGAAACCGAACCCTAAATCTCCACAGACTTGAGACACATACAAAAAGAATTTATAGCTACAGGTACGTTAGAAGACATTCCGCCCGTACTGCCGATCTAAGGCATGAAGTAACTGAATCCACTGAACTGGACTCTCCCCTAGCCTTGAAAAAGAGAGAAAGGCTCCTTTCCAGTAGTAGTTTGCCTGATGAAAGTGTCAATGGAATCATTTCCCTCTTCTGATTTCATTGCATTGAAAGTTCCAGCTGTGTTGGGTTTTGCATCAGGCATCTGTTGGATTTTGGGGCTCCAATCAATGATTTCCGGGCTCAGATTAAATCAATGTCGACAAACCACAAACAACCAATCAATCCACAAACCGGCACCACCTTCCCGAACACGGTTGCTTACAGATTTCTACAGCCCACTAAGGACTAAGGTGAGGAGATTACAGCCAAGGAAGAGCCACAAAGGCTAGGTAGAGGAGAAGAGCAAAAGTGGGTCTCTCAAGCACAAAGCATAGACAAGTAACGGCTTTTCTCTTCAACTCACAAAAGGGGACGGTTTTTCTCCTTTTTCACAATATAACGCGGCTGCTCAATTAATCTCTCACACAATACACGTAAGTAACAACTCACTTAAATAGGTTTAAGATAGGTTTAGGGTTTAGGCTTTTAGGTTAAACAAACAGGGCCCAATAACAACGGGTAAGTGGGCTAAAACCTTAAAGCCATCCAAGTCGTTCGGGTTGGGCCATGAGTAACACTAATACAATTAGGCTACTTCGAATGGTTCAAGTGGGTTACGTGATTCGATTGGTCCGATTGTGGTGTCATCATATCATTTCAATCATCGGCCGAGGCCTATGAAATATTATCCAAACTAAAATACCGATTTAACATCATCGCCCGGATTTATTGGGTATCAAAACCCAACAAATCTCCACCTTGATCCCAATAAATCTGCAAGTAGACAAAACACACAGTTTACACTTGCACAACCAAGGTAACCAATAAAATTGGCATCACAGACCTTACCTCGTGTCTCCACCTGAAACACATACCATACTTGTTCCATATACTCACTAGGGCTAAGGTCATGAACACCCAAGTAGAAACAAATAAGCACAGCAATCAATCAAGAGCAAATAAAACATGCGACGGAGATATCATATAGGATAACACAGATCTTATCAAACACGTTCACATAGAACAATAGATTAACACAAAGTCAATCAACAGGCCAACACATATGCAACAAATGCATAAATGACCTCACAAAGATCTCACCACACTTATCCTATCCCATTCCGTGTTGCTCACTCACCTCGAGAACACACATCTCACCTCATCGCCCACCTGCTCACTAGACTAATCACTCAAACAAACAAACAAACATGTCTAACGGTAAGCCTCTATAGATCCTAAGTTCTTGGGATAATCCTCTATCAACAAATCACTTCTCCAACCTACGTGGATAATGGGTCTCCACCTAACAGAAGTGATAGAAGTGCCTCACTCACACTCCACCTGATCAGGGTCTCTTCCAGATAAAGAATTCTAACATTTGATCACATCTCCACCGTGATCCAAATGCCACACTCCACATCCCACAGTACAACCAATGTACCCCTAGGCATCTATACTCCACCTTACCAAAAGACACACACACACACACTGCCAAATGCATCACAAACCCACTATGCATGCAAACACATTACACCAAGTAATAAGATCACTCCAAATCATGCCAATGCACATATCAAACACATTGAAATGCAACATATAGCCATGCAAAATGAAACGAGCAATCACACACATGCAGAAAGGATTACACACAGATGCAAATGCAGTAACTAATGTTACACTCAGTAGACCTCACTAGGGTCATCACTCGACCCTATAAGCAAATTCGCATCACCTCTCAACTTACTCTTCTTCTTGGGACAATCCTTAATGAAGTGTCCAGACTTACCACAGCTGTAACACCGTCTACCACCAGACTTGTCCCAACCCTTGCTCTTCTTCTTATCACCCTCATCACTCGAGTCACTACTCGAATCACTGTTATCTTTAGCTCTACCTAAACTCATTTGCTTAAACTTCATTCTACTCCTCATCATATGCAATTCACCATTTCTCTTATCTTCTTTTTTAGCTTTAACCTCCATTTCCTTACTCCTAAGGGAATCTATGACAATTTCAGGGTTAAGGTGTCCCTACCATACTTAATAGCATTTTTAACTTCATGATAAGTATCGTGTATAGCATTCAACAAAATAATAGCCTTGTAGGTTTTGCATACACCGATTCTCCACGCTTAACAATATCTTGAACAAGTTTGTTAAACACATCCAAATTGTCATCCAAATCTTTTGAAGAATCCATTTTAAAACTAAAAATCTTTCAAGCAAGTACAACTTGTTAGGAGTTGATTTAAGCAAATATAAATCATCCAACTTTTTCCAAAGTTCTTTGGTAGAATCAAGTTTTCCAACTTTTCTCAAAACAAAGGTTTTATTGTGTAAAATAATTAAAGTGTATGCAAGTTCATCATATTCTTCTTTTTGTGTATCTCAGAAATTTTCCTAAATTTCCCATCAACGGCCTTTGAAACCTTTTTGTTGAACCAAAATACCCTTCATCTTTTGTTGCCAAATTGAAAAATCACCTTTCCCATTGAAAATCCCAATTTCGAAACGTGAAGACATTTTGAAAACAGAACAACCAAAAATGCACAAGTAGATCACACAAGAGTAAACCTAAGGCAACAATATACACCGTTCTAGATTCCTGTGGTTTCGTGAGACTCAAAATCTCAGATCAAGGGAACGTTCGAATGGGTCAAGTCCAAGGTGTTCTAACAGGATAATCAATGCAACACGAAGGTATGTCAACAAAATTCAAATTTCTACGCACAAAAATCTCACACAGAGACAAAACAACAGCCCAAAGACAAAAGCAATTACCAACTTGCGCTAAATTCAACACTTCAAATAGAGCAATTAATTCCTAAAATTCTAGCACAAGCAATGGTTACCCTTCACGGTAACCCCAATCCTAATGTCACCCCACACGATGACGCGCTAATGCCTAATTAAACGGGATAAGCCAATTTACCAGAGCGGACCTATCTGAGTCCGTAAATTACGAGGAATATAAATTTTAAACACTTTAGGGCCACCACTATTCGCCCTAAAGTTTCCAAAGAATCGCAAAGAATCAACTGAGCGACAATTGAACTACGAACGTAGGGGCAAAATCGTCCAACTTTTTCTGCGCAACCTGAAACACTAAACCAAAAATATCAGTACGTTCACAAAATCAAAATAAAGAAACTGCCTGAAGAAACCCTGGTCAGAAAACGCTCCACGCGCCCGCACGCGCCACCGCCGGAGTGCCCACGCGCCGCCACACGCGCCGCCGCCGTCCACCACGCGCCGGCCTCCCAGCACCGCCTCCACCTGCACGTTCCAAATCCGGTCTCCGTTTGTCCAAATTCCTCCTGGATTAGCCGGAAATCGAGGTTGCAGGTCTGATTTTCGCACAAAATCGGCGTATTTTTCAACAAATTTTCCCGGGCGATTTCGCTACGTTTTTCATCGGATTTTGAAGCCCAATGCACCACCAACCAGCTCTGATACCAAATGTTGGATTTTGGGGCTCCAATCAATGATTTCCGGGCTCAGATTAAATCAATGTCGACAAACCACAAACAACCAATCAATCCACAAACCGGCACCACCTTCCCGAACACGGTTGCTTACAGATTTCTACAGCCCACTAAGGACTAAGGTGAGGAGATTACAGCCAAGGAAGAGCCACAAAGGCTAGGTAGAGGAGAAGAGCAAAAGTGGGTCTCTCAAGCACAAAGCATAGACAAGTAACGGCTTTTCTCTTCAACTCACAAAAGGGGACGGTTTTTCTCCTTTTTCACAATATAACGCGGCTGCTCAATTAATCTCTCACACAATACACGTAAGTAACAACTCACTTAAATAGGTTTAAGATAGGTTTAGGGTTTAGGCTTTTAGGTTAAACAAACAGGGCCCAATAACAACGGGTAAGTGGGCTAAAACCTTAAAGCCATCCAAGTCGTTCGGGTTGGGCCATGAGTAACACTAATACAATTAGGCTACTTCGAATGGTTCAAGTGGGTTACGTGATTCGATTGGTCCGATTGTGGTGTCATCATATCATTTCAATCATCGGCCGAGGCCTATGAAATATTATCCAAACTAAAATACCGATTTAACATCATCGCCCGGATTTATTGGGTATCAAAACCCAACAGCATCTATAATTCTACTACAATTGCCTCACACAATGACACTGCATTCAAATATTAAATCATAATTAAAATAAATAAATCATAAATCAGCTACACGTATCAAGATGATACACACTATAGGCAGCAAAGTTAGATATACCCCACCTGCACCCAAAACATTCAAAAAGAAGATATGGATACAACTTCCACTACATTTGACAATTTTTTTTAATCAGACAATGTAGCAGTGTAAAGAGATTCATTGCAGCAATCACAATATGCACCTGATATTTCTGCTCAGGCAGATAGCCATTTCATAAAATGGAGTGATGAAGTCAAATTTACAGAGGCCCCCAAGGATTTTGGTTAGTAAACATATCGAAATCCATTATGCTTAAAAAATATTCAAATTTGATGTTTTCAAATTTACAAATTATTTCGAAAAGTAATAAAAAACTTGCTTATCATACTTAGTTTATTGTCCTCTCATCAAGGAATGTCAATGTAAACCCATCATAATTTACACGCTAATCATATATCACTACAAATTTGTGCACTAAACTAGGCTTGCGGATGCTCCCACATATGATCACAAAACTATAACTCTGTCAATAGTGAGTCAAGTACACAAATTTCAATCGAATCTCACCAAAAAGTTGGATTACTAAATGTACACAAGACACCCGTAATGTCTTACAAAAATAATACCCCAATATTGCTCCACAAATGCCAATATTGACCAACAACTCTTATAATGCTAAAGCACGACAAAATTCTCGCATACAATGTTGCAAACAAATTTAGAAAACTCGGAAGCAAGTAAGCACGCTCAAAGGTAAGAACCTTTAATACAAGGGTGGAAAACATTAAATTTTTTCAAAGTAAGCTAGAGATTCCATTAACAGAAATGTCGGAGATTTCGAGTTACTTTCACCAATATTGTCGGAGATTTGAGAGCGGGAAGGAGAGAGTGGTCGAGACGAGAGTGATTCGGTGTGAGACTGTAGGAGTTTTAGTTTAGGGCCTTAGGTTAGAGCTTTGGGCCTCCAGATTTGGGCTTGTCATATAAAAAAAAAAAAAAAAAAAAATTTTTGGGCCAAAAATTAGGCCCTCCAAGCCTGGGCCTGAGGCGGCGGCCTCACTCGCCTCACCACAGGGCCGGCCCTGCTGATAGGGGCCTTGGTGGGAATAACCTCAACGTCTCTTTGACAATAGCCTGGAGGTAGACCAAGTTTTTTTATGTTGGATTCGTCTACCCATCTCTCTTTACCTACTTTAATATCGATTTCATCTTGGGCTCTTTTCATTACTTCCCTGTTGTTTACTAGTAGAGACAAGATCCATGTCAAGTGAACAGACGTGGTATCAGAACCTGCTGAGATGATGTTCGCGTAATAAGGAAAAAGGTTAAAATAGATAGGTCTATAGAGGAACTTGATCTCGCACATACATAGCCAATGGTTTAAATGCATAGCAAGACTTAAGATACTTCCAATCTATTGGACTCGTATGTTTATGCATTGATGGAAGTAAAAAATGCAAGGAATCATGATCTACTTACCGTCCACTTTTCTCTCTTTGCCAATCTTAAATATCAAAAGCAATTTTGATTTTAGTGTAACTAGGACTCGATTATAGCCGCATTCTTAGTCCTGTGTTAGAGGAGTTGTAAACTGCAGATAAAATCGGAAGCGAAACATTGTAGGTAGATCTTCGTCCAAAATGTGACGTAACTACTTGAGTGAATGATTTTGCAGCACAAAGTTTAGGATGTCTTGTTTAGTAACATGAACTTTACAATAGAGGATAATGTTGAGAATAGAAATGATCTCCTGTCCACAATGTGCACGAGATATAATGCCCACATGCTAACGTTGCCATGTGCGAAATCTCTTTTTTTTTTTTTTGAAAAAAAAAAAAAATACAGTTTGACCGCGATGTGGTGGGCAATTGTTATACTTCCCACTGTGGGAAGGAGATAAACTCTAGTGTTGAGAAACAGAATAAAGTAAAAAAAAAAAAAAATTGTCTTCTTGTTCAGTAGTGACTGTCTACCCAAACATGCCCAGGTTGTTTTAAGATAAACCGATGCATAGTGTTAGATTTTACCAACTTAAGGAAATCCACAATATGTAAATAGATATTGACTTTTAAGTTTAGAGATGTATAAACTAGACATTTCTAGTTTTGGTGGCTCGTTTCATAACGTAAGCAGCATTAACAATCAGAAAGAAGATAAAATTAATTATCGAGTACTGAACTACTTACTATGTACTAAACATGCCTCGTTTGTTATCAATAAACCAATGAATAGCTGTACATTGAAGAGCATTAGCATACCAGTGTTGTAGCCTTGATTATAGTATCCTTCGCATGATCATAATTTGTAAATTTATCATCAATAGCAGAATGCATTACATCTATGAAATCTTGTTCATTCCCCAACTCCCCCTTCAGATTTTTATTAACATGTTCATCAATCCAGCTTTCAGTAATAACACTCAATTCCTTTGAAATTCTCTTCATGTACTTAATATGCCCCTGAAAGTCTATCCAGCTTAAAAGTGGCAATGGACCGCATCTGAGAGAACAAACTGCCCCGATAGACGCACAAGCTCCTTGATGACTTTTCTGAATGATCGAGCCTCTTCAGTTCCTGCGTATCGTTTTCCAGCAATCATTCTCACAATTATATTCAAGCTCAAGTGTTCAAACCACTGACTCATCACTACCTCCTTTGATGGTCTATCAAATTCTTGGTATCCGTTTGAATCAACGAGTCTTTGATCCCTATCAATTTCCCTATACAACTCTTGGATACTAGTCTCTATCTCCAATTTTCGAACATATTTTAATGCCTCTAGTCGCCTACTCAACAGAACTTGTAGCTGCACTAACTTTCTCAACTCATGCCAATACGGGCCATGAGTAGAACCAACGCTAGCATAATTGTAACCAAGGTATTTACCTGAATTAGAACTCGGCCTTTTACTGAGAGCATTGTCATTAGTGGTGAAGCACTCTTTAACAGATTCCCAGTTGCTCACTACAATTGCAGGGTGCATCCCGAGGCGAATTTTAAATACGGGACCATATTTATCGGCCAACGCTGCTAAAACCCGAGCCGCCGGGGTTTGACCACCTAGGAGATGCAGGTGGCCTATAAGAGGCCAAGAACCTATAAGTGCAATTAAAATAATTTGAAATTCAACCATTATTGTGGATTTTTAATAATTTTACAAAGCGAATTTTTTCTTTTTCGTTTCTATGCCTCATTGAATTTCATGATCTTTTTTTGTTATTAACATTTTTGTAGGATTAATTAAAATTCAGATTATTTTTATTATTCTTAGAGTGTGTTTGGTAGAGATTAAAATCGAATTAAAATTGAAAAACTAGTCGTTATTGTTGACTTTTATTAGACGGGTGGGACCCAATAACGGCTATATTTTCAAATTTAATTGAATTTTTAGTGTTACCAAACAAGCCCTTAATATATTTTCCATCGGTATTACCCGTGGGTTTGTGTTAGTTTCTTCGGGTATGTGTCTGTCCTTGTTGGGCTTGGTGGCCCAACAAAATTTTAAACGTAAAGAACTAAGCCCAACAAAATGTTAAACGTAAAGAATCGTAGAAGTTGGGTAGTGATGCAGCAGGACGAAAATTCTTTTCTGGTTCACAAATTGGCCGAGTTTAGGTTCAACAATAATTAAGTTAACAATGTTGGACAGTTGCGACGTTACATTTTGATGAACCCTAATTAACATGCCATTAAGTTCGCATATGTCCAAAGACATGAGAGATGGATGGATAAGGCAATTTATCTCTTTACATTTGAGATAATTTTCCTTCTCTATATCTCACTTAGATGGTCATAGAATAATTTGAAGTAAATTATCAATTTATTTTGACTTAGACGATATATTTGTATGGTTGGGAATAAGACCATTTCTTGATTGCCCACATAATCTTTATTCCAATAAAATGCTAAAAAAATAAAAATAAATAATATGTCTTAATAAGGTTTATTCTTTTGTTATAGAACAAACAAATACCAGAATTGCTCTCATACTACTTGTTATGAATTTTAGATTACAAGATAATGAAACAAATAAAAAGAAAATAAACACCAAGATTTTCGTGGAAACCAAATACAGGAAAAACCACGGGTAAAGGAGGAGAAATCAACTATAATCAATAGTAATTGTGTTTACAAAATCTCAATGTACTCAATTGAAATCTAAAACTCTTAAGATATTGTATGAATCTATTTGTTTTCTATACAAGTCGTGCAATATATATATAAACCACTATTAATTGTGTTTACAAGATCTCAATGCACTCAATTGAAATCTGAAACTCATAAGATATTGTATGAATTTATTTGTTTTCTATACAAGTCGTGCCATATATATATATATATATATATATATATATATACACACACACACACACACACGATAGGGGAGCGACAGGGCGGCGCCATGCGAGCTACCAAATCTCAAGTTGTTTTCTACCGAGCTCGCCCGAGCGTCTAGCTAGCGCCAGTGTAGCGAAAATGTGGCGACTTTTTCCTCCGGTCCATAATTTTGATCTCTTCAAGAACACTCCAATTTAGACTCCAATGCCCACTAGAATTTGTGTCAAACCATAACAAATCTCTACCTCGAACTAAATTCCAACACTAGAAATTCCAAGCCACAAGTCTATCAATAAACACCACTAATCATTTTCCAAACAAATCATATTGGACTAAATCAATGACAAACATCCACTAAGTTCAAGCAACGTTCAAACTTAGCAATGTGAAGTGATTTTGTCATCATATCAGTAACATTATCCTTGCTATCAACCTTGCTCACTACAACGTCACCACAAGCAATCACATCACGCTCAAAATGATACCTCACATCAATGTGTTTAGTCTTCTCGTGAAACATCTAATCCTTAGTCAAGAAAATTGCACTCTAACCATCACATAATACTGTAAACATCTACAAGTCTTCACTGATTTTACCAATCAATCCTCTCACCATATAGCCTCCTTACATGTCTCTGTAATGACTATATATTCTGTTTCTGTTGTAGACAAAGCTAATGTATTTTGCAAAGTAGCTTTCCAACTGATAGCACCGCCTCCAAGAGTAAACACATAAATATAGCCCGGATGGAACTATACTTCACAACTGGTGAGAACACATCTGTATAGTCAACACTTGGAATCTGACTATAGCCATTTGCCATCAATCTAGCCTTGTATCTTGCATCTTCAATCCTTGATGTGTCTTCATTTATTTTGAACACCCATTTACAGCGAACAACATTTTTACCTCTAGGTAATTTCATCAAGTCCCAAGTGTTATTTTTGCTCAATGACTCCATTTCCTCCTGCATAGAAATCATCAATTTGATAGAATCACTGCAACTGACTGCATCTGAATATATAGCAGCTCCTCATTATAAACAATGTTTTCAGCCACACTCAATGCGTAAGCTACCAAATCTGCTTCCCCATACTTCTGTGGATGTCTAATCTGTCTACAAGGTATATCCTTAGCTACTGAGTACTGTGGTGCTGGTGATGTAGACAGAATAGGCAAGATATTACGTCTGTCAACCCCGAATTGGACTGATCTGTAGTAGACTATTTTGCAACCTCTGATTGTTTATTTGAACCAATTTCAAACTTCACCTGAGTTGATTGATTCTGCTACTCAGTTTTATTAGAATCCACAAGAGGTGAACCACAAACCATAGTAAGTTCATCAAATACTATATTTTTACTAACAACCACATTTCTTGTTTCAGGACACCACAATTTATACCAATTCACACCCGATTTATACCCAAGAAAAATGCACTTTCTAGACCCAAGCTCCAACTTTCCATTATCCATATGAGCATAAGCAGGACACCCAAAAATCTTCAAATCAGAATAACAAGAAGGTTTATCAGACCATACCTCTTCTGGTGTCTTTTTATCAATAGTAGCTGAGGGTGAGCGATTAATCAAAAAGTATTAAGAATTTGAAAGCATATAACGAACATTTTCTGTTAAAGTTCTATTCATCCATTCTACCACACCATTCTATTAAGGAGTTCCAGGAACTGCCAAGCGTCTCAAGATTCCTTCAGCCCTGCAGAAGCTATTGAATTCATTTGAACAAAACTCCAACCTATTATCTATGCGTAGACGTTTCACCTTCTCTTCAGTTTACTTTTCTACCAATACTTTCCACTCATTGAAGGTCCCAAACACACCATTCTTCTGCTTCAAGAAGAATACCCAAACTTTCCTGGAGAAATCATCAATCACTATCTACAAGTAATAATGGCATCATTTTGATGGTACCATGGCCGATCCTCAAATATATGTGTCTTCTTTTCATGAATTTGACTCTCTTCTATTTGCCAAAGATACAATGCTCGCAAAAAATATTTTGCTAGTCTTCAGCCCATCAAGAAGTCCCCTTTTACTCAACTCTGCCATGTCATTCTCACTTATATGCACGAGTTGCATATGCCAAAGTTTTATTATTTCATTGTCTGTCAAAGAAGAAATAGAAACTGCCGCATCCTCAATTACTGTAGAACCATGTAAAATGTACAACTATGTACAGTATTGTGTTATATTTCTTTCTAGACTCACTCGGGTCTCCTCTATGTCTCTCTTTCATTTTCTTCTTATTTCTTAACATTCTTTGAATTTTTTTTAACAAAATAGACGATTTCCTCATCATTAGGTGATTCCGAATAAGAAGAATCATGATAATCATCCATAATAGTGTTCAAAACAAAAAAAAACTTATCTTTCTTAGGTTTAACTAATGTTAGTTCATATCTGGAGAGATCCGACCAATTTTTCAACCTTAATAGCATATATATATATATCCTTACTCTTTTCTATAGCCGTGCTTTTAGGCCTAAATCTCTTAGACAATGATTTAAAGATTTTTCTGACAATGTTAGTCTCAGGAATTCTCTCATCTAGCTTAAAGGTAGAATTAACTATGTCATTCAAGTTTGCGTAGAAGTCATCAAAAGTCTCATCATCTTTTATCCTAATCTCTTCAAAACTAGTTGTGAATATCTGTAACTTAGAATTCTTAACATTTGACTTTCCTCATGTGTAGTGTGTAAAATATCTCAAACCTCTTTAACAACCTCACACTTAGACATACGTCTAACTTCTTCTGGTGACACAATCACAAATGAATCATGTAAAGCCTTACTATTCCAATTACACTCATCTAAATTAGCCTTCAAACACTTTACTATAGGAGTGGGGATGACAATATCTTTAACGATGCTAGAAGGGACAGTCCAACCATTCACTACGCTCAACCAAATACGCTCATCCATCAATTTCTAGAAGGCTCTCATTCTAACTTTTCAAAGAGGGCATAGTTATCGCCATTAAAATATGGTGGGACATACAATAAACTACTCATCTAGAAAGCTAGGGTTATGAATCGAATTTGGGTTCTGATACTACTTGAAAGTTATGAGTTCTACCCTAAAATCACCTAGATGGGGTGAATACGTGAATAACGCAGAATTAAAATTACCAATGCACGTTTTAATTGTTATAGATGTTTAGTCAATTTTATCCTATGTTGAATACAATAATAAATAAAGTAGTAAATAACATAAAATTTGTTGCTTAACCGGGTAAAAACTTTGGAAACAAACTAGTAACTTCCATTACAAACAATAAGAACTTACGCATGATCCAAAATTTTCTAGAAAACTCACTCGTAGTTATTGATCTAATTCCTGCAATCTTCAAGATCCGTCGAAATGTGCTTCACTTACTCCTCCCCCCGATCTTCTGAAATTTTCTATCTCCCATGGATCACCAAGAATACCTTATTCTTGTACTATTTCTGTACTTCTGGTCCAACCTCCTTCAATGTTCAGCAATCTCTGAAAGCTATTGAGAAAGTACATTCCTGATTATATTTAGGAAGTGAGTGTCTTGGATTATTTGAATTTGATATATTTTCCCAACTTGTGGTTGATGGATCTCAAGAATCAAATGCTTAATCTCATTGTTTGGATATATTCTTGGATCTTGTAGTGATGTATATTATAATGATCGACCACCTACAAAAATGTAATGGGCATTAGGTATTTATAATATGAGGTATTTGGATAGTATAAAATAGATAGAACTCTTGAAAAATACGAACTAGGGGTTTTCAAAAAAACAACATCGTTTGAGCGATAGATGAGCAATAAGTGTGTCGTTCGGGCTAGAGTTGGGCGACAATGATTTTGCTTTTTCCATTCGAACATCAACTAAGCGACGAGATAGCGTTAATCCGACGACTTTCTCTATGTTCCATGCTTGAACTCAAATACTCCTAGTTCCTTTAGACAACTCTCAAAAGACTCATCGACTTTTATAACTCTTTTATAATAATCATTTTGTCTATTAAATTGTCAATACAACATAAGTCTTAGCAACCCCAATGTGCTTAAACATACAAACAATACAACAATAAAATATCCGAAGGAGAGGAAGCCTTATGTGTATCAGCTGCAATGAGGATGTGATCTATATAATCTTTTACACATGCAATTTCCATCCTTTGTGCTTAACTCTCCTCATAAATGGTGTTTCTAAAATTGATCCAAATTGATTTTCCATTGGATTTTGGAGTATGTTTCATAGAATTTCTTTTTTATTTAATTTTTTATGCATTAGCATCATACTAATAAAGATTAGTAATTTTTTTTTACAAAGGAGAAACTTCACAAACCCCATTTACTCTGAGGATATAATCACTAAATTCCTAATTAGATTTACATTTTATTATTTCTTGAATTTTTTGCTAGAGCGTACATAAGTTTATCCCCCAAGTGCACGTTTGGTTTACTGGTTTGGACACTATTAGACAAATATATCCAAAATTTATGTTTGATATATAATATTGGACATGATAGGACAATACGTTGGATAAGATTTTAGTTTTCTTTTCGTCTTTAGCCCCCGTTGGACAATCCTTAAAACATAACTCTTTTTTTCCTCAAATTCATTTTCATTCACACATTCTGTACGTAAATCCAAAATTTTTCCTACTATTTAACTACACATTTTTCAAAAAAAATTATTATTTCAAAACTCATTTTTTTCAAAAAAAAAAAAAAAAAACTCAGTTTAATGATCCTCAAACATGGGCTTGACGAAGTTGTGGGATCAAAACCTTGGAGCAAACGAGCAAGTGTCAAGCAAGGGTCACACTTGGACACTTGCATTGCAAATGTGATCTTCTGCCATATCCAACTCAAAATGCTCGCCTAAGAAATCTACCGGCCTGTTAGATCTCACCAAATACGAGAATCACCGTGTAGCTTCCATACATTCACCAACAATCGAGCGCCTTTTGCGATGAAATAACATCCCACAATTCAGTCTTCCATGGCTTCATGTGGTACTGATAGGGGCGCTGGTGGGAATAACCTCAATGTCTATTTGACAATAACTTGGAGATAGACTCAGTTCTTGATGTTGGATTCTTCTCTCGATCTCCCTTCACAAAGTTCAATCTCAATTTCATTATTAACTCACTTCATGACTTGCCTGTTGTTTACTAGTAGAGATAAGATCCATGTCAAGTGAAACTTGCTAAGATGAGGTTCTATAACAAGGAAAACGTTTAAAATAGATTAGTCTAACTATATAGGAACATGATTTTGCATATACATAGCCAACGGCTTAAATGCATAGCAAGAATTTGGCAGATTTTTTTTCCTCCAGTTTTTGGATATGTACAAAATGTGTAAATAAATATTTCTAGTTCTGGATTTGTGTAAAATAAACAAAAGATGGAGCACGTAAGCATATTTCAGTGTTCATAGTTTGCCTTTGTCATCAAGAAGTATAAATGTACAATATAATTGCAGGGTAGTACTTGTGACTTGGTTCTTAGTGCTATAGACGTTGAAATGCATTAACTTTAATTTCAAAATTTAAATTCGATCAGGAGAATTGAAACAGCCAGGCTATAAATTTTGGGTTGATGGTTGTCCTTTGAGATGAATTTATGGTTCGTTGCAGGGGCGGAGGGGAGGGGGGGTCCTGGGGGGGGGCGGGGTAGGACCCCCCCAATTTTTTGAAAAAAATTTTTTTTTTTAATTTTTTTAAAAATTTTTTGGCCTCAATTTTTTTTTTTTTTTAATCTCCTAATCCAGCACATTCAGTTGTTTGTGAAATTATATTGTTTATCAATTATGAGTGAAAGAGTTTTCTCAATCCCTCGCTCTCATTGATGGAGAAGTATTTCAAAAAATTAGTAGTTCTTTTATATGTTTCTTGATTTTTTTGTGAAATCTTCGTACATTAATTATGTTCATTTGTTTCATTTCTCCATCACAAAGTACCAACTTTCCTCATTTTAACAGATAATGTTTCAAAAAAAAAATTCGGGGCAAATGAACCCCCGTCCCTTCAACTCCGGGACCCCCTAGTTTAGAAGGGCTGGCTCCGCCCTGGTTCGTTGAATTTTGTTTTTGCCTTTCCATTGAAGCCTTGAGGATGTAAAGAGTTGTGTATAACTTTAAGGCGAAAACGAAAATGTAATATAAACATTATTACGTCATTATTAACTATACATCATTATTTGTTGCAAGTTTTGACTACGGAGTAGTACAGAAACAAGTTCAACCTTAATTACATTTTTCGTACCTGAATTGGACAGTACTAGACCCAACAATGGATAAATACTTCACGTCTTTGTCTTCTCTAGTTCTATCATGTCCTATCCAAGAAACTAGAAGGTAATCTTGCAGTAACAAGCAATTGTAATGGATCTGCTTTGGGTAGGGTAATACTCAAGCCTTCAGACACGTCCACTGGCATGTTTAATGGTGTCGTGAAATCAAAACCTTGGAGCAATTGAGCAATTGTCAAATGTGTCATTTGCATTGCAAATGTGATCCTGAGGCAGGATCTTTTTTCCAGAGCCAAACGGGGTGAACTCAAAATGCTGTCCTAAGTAATCTACCTCAGCATGGCTTGTAAGAAACCTCTCTGGTATAAATTCATCAGGCTCTGACCAAATACGTGGATCTCGGTGTAACTTCCATACATTCGACAACAACCGGGTTCCTTTTGGGATGAAGTAACCTCCCACATGACAGTCTTCCATGGCTTCATGAGGCACTGCTAGGGGCCCTGGTGGGAATAACCTCAACGTCTCTTTGACAATAGCCTGAAGGTAGACCAAGTTCTTGATGTCGGATTCGTCTACCCGTCTCTCTTTACCAATTTTAACATCGATTTCTTCTTGGGCTCGTTTCATTACTTCCCTGTTGTTTACTAGTAGAGATAAGATCCATGTCAAGTGAACAGATGTGGTATCAGAACCTGCTAAGATGATGTTCTGCAGCAAAATTGAACAATTATCAATAAAACTAATAAAATATTTATTACTACCTCTTGTTAGTATGCCATTCAATTCACATATATCAAAATGAACAATTTTCAAGAAAGTATGTTGATCTTATGCACTATGAAATGTCTTTTTAATCATTTTAGATTTAATACAAGTTTCACGTTTTTCTAAGTTATCAGTTTCACATTATATCAATCCATATTTAATCATTCTTTTCATAGTACTAACTCCTATATGTATTAATCTACCATTAGGGTTTCAGAAAAATTGAATAGAACACAATTCATATTCTTGCCAGCAGAAGAAAAAAGAAAACTCTAGTTTTCTCATTTTTGTTCCCTGTGTGAATTTTCATTGGGGCTGGACAATTGGACAGATGTGGATTGCAGTTCATGATTGTTTATGTTCCAAGATCCGAAAAGAAGTTTGCGAAATTTATCAAAGGTATTATTCTAAACACAGTTTCTATCTAAACATAAAGTAGATCCGTGGTGGGAATTGAAAAACTTATTTATTTCCCGCTGTGCATGATTAAGAAAAATTCCCAACATTGGTATCAGAGCTAACTTTGTAGTTGTTAGAAATTGTTTTGCATGTTTGGCCAATCAAAAGTTGGTTATTGATTTTTTATTTTTAGTAATTAAATTTATATTTTTCATCTTTTTTTTAAAAAAAAATCTATTTTTAAAAGAAGATAAATATTTTGGATCGAAGATTGGATCGGAAGGTAGATGTCGATGGCATTGGTTGCTGGCGGCGAACGCCGTCGAAAGGTAGATGCCGATGGTGTTGGTTGCTAGCGGTGAACGCCGTCGACAAATGCGCGCACGTACTGTTTCTTTGCCTACTGCTTTAAAACCAGAAACGGGACAATCGTGGGTCGCGTGTTGCAACTGACGACTATCACAATGGTTACTACAAATACTGCCCTTGCCGTCGCAAGTTGCAGCTACGCTCATTATTGCCGTGCGCTGCTACAATACCTGGCGGTGCGCCCGCTGTGAGATAGAAGCAACACATCGCCGTTACTCAATGTTAGCATCATCGACGGCAAGAGAAAGGCGATTTTTCTAGAGTTTTAGTCGAGTTAGGCAGATTGGAGGCGGGGCCTTTGATGCAATTTTATGAATTGCAGGCCCCTACCTGCAATTATGGAATAAGGGTTAAGTTTGCAATTTTTTAAAAAAGCACACATTTTGCAATTTATTAATTGGAAGGTCCTGCTTCTAATTTTAAATTGAGGATAAAAATGTAATTTTCAAAAGGAGTTTTGAATTTATATCTTAATTATGAATTTAACATGAATTCGAATGCACACTTATTGAGTTGTTGAATATACTTAAAACTGTTAAACCCAACATCTATGTTTATAGTGGCAAATTTTAGTTATAGATTCCTCTAAGGAAGTCTAAAGGATGCTTTAAAAAAACAACCAAGATGGCTAAAACAGTTAAAACAAATAAGGATAATACAAAATCTAATGACCCTTATATTATTTTGGAATGATAGGTCATTGGAAAGCAAACTGCAAGGCTATGTCTACTTCATTAACTTCTTGGGTATTGGATACCAGATATAGATCTCATATTTGTATAACTATGTAGAAACTAAATAGAAGTAGATCACTGCAAAAGGGAGAAGTTGACATGTACGTTGAAAATGAGTAAAGGTTGCTGCATTACTTGTAGGAGCTACTTCTTGCCTTTGCCTTTAGGCTTAATATTAAAATTAGAGAAATGTTATTTTGTTTTCACCATTACCAAGAATATTAAATAAATTTCATGTTTGGCCATTAATTTTTTAATGTTAAGGACAATTGTTATTCATTTTTATCTTGATAAGATCTTAATGATTATGGTAAATTACAAAATGACATCTATATTCTAAATATTGAGTATTCTATAATGAGTATAGAAATTGAAAGGCATAAAAATGATAATATGAATAACACATATATCTGGTATTGCAGATTTGGTCACATAAATGAGAATGCAATTTAAAACTTACATGAAGATATATATTTGGGTCAAATGATTTTGAATCATTCGACAAATGCGAAGAATACATGTTAGGCAGATGACCGAATCCCCTTTTACTTGAAAAGGTGAAAGATCTGTACAATTACTAGGACTAATACATAGTAATATATGTGGACCCATATCAATTATGTTAGATGAAATTTATCTTATCTCATCACGTTTACAGACGACTATTTCAAAAATGGTCATGTATATTTGATAAAATTCAAGCATAAAACTTTTGAAATGTTCAAGGGATTCAATCTAGAAATAGAGAAACAAATATATAAACATATTATCACACTAAGATCTGATTGATGTGGAGAATATCTAAAATGTAGAATTTTAGATTATCTAAAAGAGAATGTGATTCTTTCGCAGTGGATTCCTCCACATACGCAACATAACGGTGTATCTAAAAGGATGAATCATACACTATTAGATATAGTGCAATTAATAACAAGTCATGCAAACCTTCCAAAATTATTTTAAGGTTATGCACTGATTTCTACGTGCTACACACTAAATCGTGTCACATCTAAATGATTGACAAAACTCCATACGAGTTATGGAAAGACAGAAGGTCCAACTAATCTTAGATGAAGTTTGGGGTTGTGACGCTTATGTGAAGCGCACGTATTGAATATCGATTCTATAATCCCATTGAAAAGAAAATGTTCATCTCAAGACATGTCATATTCCTAGAGAAAGTGTTTATTATAGGAGAGGACGGTGAATGCAGAATAAATCTCAAAAGAGTTCAAGAATTCACATATATAGTTGACCGAGTAGATGAACTTGAATTTGATCCCACACATGCCAAGGGACATACTTTTGATCAGGAAGTAGAGAGTTCTGAGGACACGTCGGCTCCATATAAATCTTGTAGGATCATTCGACCTTCTGGAAGGTACGAATTCATGATTACTAATAAGACATTACTAATAGAGGATGACGAACCTACCAATTATGTATAAGCAAAGTCAAGTGTTGACTCGAAAAGATGGCAAAAGGCTATGAAATCTGATTAGTGGTGTCAAATGAGCCGAGGGACTCGTCGGCTCGCCCGCTCGGCTCGTACTATTCACGCCCACGAGCCGCTCGGGCTCGTAAAAAAACGAGCCCGAGCACGAGCCGAGCGGGCTGGTGGGCTAGACGAGCCGAGCCCGCTCGGCTCGTCACTATTCACGAGCGGCTCGCCGAGCCACTCGTGAGACGAGCCTGCAGGCTCGTCTAAGACGAGCCCATGAATATTAAAAAAAAAAAAACATAAATTTGGTGACCCGTAACGAGTCATCGATTTCGACTGACCGTCTGTCACCGGCTGCACCAAACAGTCATCGATTTTCGATGACCGTTTGGTCACTTATTTTTAAAATATTTTTTTCTACTTTTCTCCAATTCTTCTCCTATAAATACCCAACCCATTACAACATTTTTTTTCCACCAAACTTTCATTCTATACTCTCTACTCTACAATTTACAAATCATTATCAACAATATCATTCATTTATTCTATAATTCTCTTCTACATTTTTTTACATTATTATCTTCATTTTACAACTCATTTTATACACTAGCCACTAGTACATAATCTTCATTCACTTCTCATTTCTACATGTCTACATTCTATTTCAACAATTCACAAATGGATCCACGAGCATTTGTTGAAAACTTTGTTCGGTAATGTGAAGGCAAACACCGCCCAAAATCAATTTGGGAATGAATTTGCCGCTGCCTCAACGAACTACCAATTCCAAGACATTGACGATTTCGACGTTCGTGAAGCCGATCCGATTGATTTGGATGACGTTGATGTTGATCCTAATGTTCCTATTGATTTGGAACAAGATGAAGAACTCGCATTAAATATTCCCGATGCAAGAGGGAAGAGAAAGGGAAGAAGCGAGTGCAAAATGTTGGGACCATTTCAAATTGGTTAACACCTGATCGTGTGATCGATGGACTTCCAGAAACGAAAGAAGTATGTAAATACTGTCAACAATGACTAGCATGGCAAAAAGGCATTTGAACCAGTCACCTCAACCGTCATTACAAAGCATGTGCGGCCAAACATGGGCTTCTTGAACGTTGGACAAACGCAACTTCAGCTTTGGTACTAGTAGAGCGGTGCTACATCAAGCGCCACTTTCTATGTGGATGTATTCGGAGGAGGAAGCACGAAAGGGAATGGTGAAGTTCGTTGCCGCGGCGGAGCTGCCACTAGCAATAGTGGACAACGAACATTTCGTAAACTACGTCAAACAATATCTTCAACCAAGGTTGGGGTAAGTCGAAATACTCTTCGTTCTAATACAATTGAATATTTTCTTAATGCAAAGCAATTATTGATTGGGGATTTAGAAAAATACGGGGGTGTCATATCTTTAACTTCGGATTTATGGAAAGGGATTAATAAGAGAGGTTATATAACTGCAATCGCACACTATATAGACCCACTTTAGTTATGTATAAAAAAATTATTGCTTTTAAAATTGTTGAGTATCCTCATAATGCTAACACTATATTTAATGCAATTATGTTAATAATTAAAGAATATAAATGCGAGAGTAAAATTCGTTCTTTTACTTTTGACAATGCTTCTGTAAATAAAGTAGTTATCGATAAATTGCATAGAGTACTTCAACCCGATTTTGGTAGTTATTTATTCCATATTCGATGTGTGTGCCATATTTTTAATTTAATTGTACAAGACGGTTTAAAACATGTGAATGACGAAATTAGTCGAATTAGAAATGCACTTACGTATATCACGATTACACCTAGTAGAAAACAAGCATTTGAAGAATTTTGTGAACAAGTTGGGAACTCTAATACAAAAACTTTTATTATCGAATACGTTAGGTCATAGGTGGAATTCAACTTACTTATTATTAAAATCCCCGTGAAGGTTTTGAACCGTTTATCACCGAATTTTTATAACGGTGAAGCATATTAGAGACAATTTACGATGATATCTTAAATGAATACGATTGGAATACGCTTTTAAAATTAAGAAATTTTTGGAAAATTTTTATACGTCTACGAATATATTGTCTGGTGTTTATTATCCAACTAGTTGCATGGTTCTTGAACGTCTTTATATAACTGCTAGGGCTTTTAATAGATATCAAAATGACCTTGATTTTCATGCGGTTATATATGCTATGGAATTAAAATTTAGAAAATATTGGGAAGAATTACCTATGTTATTTCCTTTAGCATGCGTCATGGACCCCCGATATAATTTATCGGGTACTAAATTTATAATTGACCAAATTTCAAATGCTTTAACTTTTAATATGCCTATTACTTATAGGAATTTGGAACAAACGTTAATTGAGATGTATGAATTATATGCTTCAAGAATAGGTACACAAGTTACTCGTGTACCTACTACTCCTCCCACTAATATAAACGATGATGACGCTGAAGTAATTAATTTATTAGAAAACATAGACTCAATTAGATATGATTCAACTGCACATGCATATGGTTCATCTAGTAGTAGTATGTGTTCCACTGCATGTACTCAAATTTCGAGTAGTAGTCCAAATGTGTTGCCATCTGAATTAATTGATTACTTTCGTTATACTATGCTTAGTAACAAATCAGTTAAGAAAATTTCAGAAGATGTAATTGAATTCTAGCAAAATAACGAACGTCGATGACCAATTGTTCCTGCAATTGCAAAAGATCTATTAACACCTCCTGTTAGCACTGTAGTTTCGGAGTCTGCTTTTAGTGCAGTGAAGAGGGTTCTCTCTGATATTCGAAGTCGAATAAAAGAAGATATTTTGGAAGCGTTAATATGCGTGAAGAATTGGGAAGACGCTAATTATCGAATTCAACATAAATATGCCGAAATTGCATGTAATCAAGTAAGTGATATTTAATTTCAATACATTCATTACAAAATTTTATTTTCATACATTTATAATTTTTTTAAAAAATTGTACACGTAAAAAATTTTTCGTGTACAATTTTAACTCCGCCTACACGAAATTGAAGTACCCGGTCCCAAGTCCGGATAAAGGAGGAGGGTTTATCTTTTTTTTTTTTTTTTTTAAATAAATGTATATTTACTATTTTAAAAATTATAAATGTTTTGACTTTTGACGAGCCCCGATAAATGTTTTGAAAAATATATATTTAAAAAAAATAGACTTGTAGTACTAGTAGCGTTATTTAAAAAAAAAAAATATGGCGCAGCCGTGAGCCTAGCTTAAGCTCGGCTCGCCGTAGCCGCTCGCTGGGCGAGCTCGGGCACGAGCCGAACTCGCCCAAAAGGCAACGAGCCGAGCTTGCAACGAGCAAGCTTGGCTCGTTGTCAACGAGCCACGAGCTCGGCTCGTGCGAGCACGAGCCGAGCTCGTGCGACAATGGGCCGAATGAGTTTACAAAGAAAAATGTCAACATGGATGGAAACATCCTTACATACAAACCAATGCTAGTATCAAAAGTTATAAACAAAAACAATGAGTTAACTTTGATGAAACCTTTTAGGATGTAACAGCTATGTTAAAGTCCATTTGAATTTTATTCTGCAATTAGCTGTATACCATAACTATAAGTTATGGCAAATGAATGTCAAAAGCTGACATTCCTTAACATGAACTTAAAGTACAAAGGGATGTGTACATGACAGACCAACTTCGAAAGGTTTTGGAATCCAAATAAGTTACATAAGGTATGGAAGCTTGATGAATCCACATGTATGGATTAAATCGCCAAGCCTCTAGGAGATGGAATCTTTGCTTTGATGAGACAATCAAAATGTCTCGATTTTATCAAGAATTTGAAGGGTGATAAACCATGTATTTACAAAAAGATAGTGAGAAACATTTGTACGTATTTCTAATATTTTGTATGTATAAGACATATTATTAACAAGAAAGCGACGTCTCTATATTTCAATTATTGAAATTATGGTTTATCAAATAATTCTCACGTGATAGATATGTGAGAAGCAAGATTGAGTCTATAGAGATAGATCTAGAAGATTAGCTTAAATTATCCCAATCTATATATATAAAATCTTGATAAAGATTTTATATGTATGAAAAATGAACTGAAAGTTCATTGATCCATGATGCTAACTTCTAGTCAAATCTCGAATTAGGATATTGATTTACACTTAAGTTGGTGTGTTGGAAAGGTTCCAAATCGGAAATAACCTTTGATCCAATAATAGAAGCCTTATACATCATTACTTTAGAAAGTAACAAAAGTTGTGAAAGTTCTGGATCAAGAAATTCCATTAATGTAATTTCAGGTAGTTCATAACATTGTTAATCACATGCTTCGGGATTGTAATAACAATAAAGCAATGTCTCATCAATGATCCAAACATGTGTTGAAGGGCTGTATTATTTAATTGGGAAAGATAATACAATGAAATGATGTAAAGAAAGAGCGAATTCCCACAAGTTATTAAATTGCAAATCCAACGACAAAAGAGTTATTTGTGACATAAACATGATTGGTCATGTGACTTTTATGATATAAGATACATAAGCGATTGGATCTAGGTGCACCAGTAGGAGTTTGTAATTGTTATGCCCTAACTCCAAATCGTCAACTTTTTAAATATAAACTTACTTTTTAATGGATATTATAATCGACATGCATATTTATGGAATTCGTAGATTCAAGTCTTGATGATCTTTTGTTAATCACATGATGGAGTTGTGATTACGTGAGATACAAATTACATTAAATCGTCACTCTGGCTAGTCAAGTATATAATAACGATATAAGAATACTCGTTATTATGGATAGACCATCACGTGTGGCATTTCTTATAAAGTAGCCAATTTCTTTACAAGTTGAAGTGTGGTGACACTTGGATGAATACGTTGATATTTTGTTACACAACAAAACATTGGAGACTTACGCTTTGGGAGATTCTTATGTGGATAACTTTATCTCGAGGTGTCGATTGGTTAATCCCTGACGTTCGATAGTAAAAATTGATCATTTGGACTTGAGGTTCATCATAGTGTCTTTATATGAGGAACAGTCATACTTTGGGTGATATTGGATGTTGCTCAACCACGGGTCCGCCCATAATACGGCATCGTTCGGGTATATTAAGAATCATATGAGAAAGTTGTGAATCGATCCAATTAGAAGATTCATCACTCTTAAATAGTAAGTGATTATGGATCTACATTTCATGAATCAATTAAGTTGATAATGAAATTCTTGGTCAAGGTGTACTCATAAGTCGAAAATGATTCATTTTTAAACTTGAAATTGATTTAATAGTGAAATGAAAAGATATGATCGAGCACTGAGTTTAAGGATTGACAAATATCCATATCTCATGTAATGATGATTTGGATCATATTGATCAGAAGGGACTGCATAGTTTCACGGTTGAAACGAACAAATTTAGTTTAATTCGTACTCACGTGACATTTTCTCTCCACATGTATTGCTTTCTGACACATTGTTAGAATCTGTCAATTTGGGACTGACGGATGTGAATTGATTGATAAGTTAAAAAAATGGTAGGCAGTATTAATTTTTCGATTTTTATTAGATCAAAAATAATAATTCATATCGTTAGAGTATCGTGATCGAGGAACACGAATGTGTCACACATAAAAGGAGAACCATAATAAGAATGAGAGATTCCAATTAATAATTAACAAGTGTTGTACAATTAATTAATTAAATCGCCACTTGTTAATAGTGGGCCCGGAGATTAATGACTAATTGGATTAATTAATTCATGGAGATATTGGACCGGTGTTAAGTTTAAGAGACGTGCAAGCAAGCTCCGCTTGGACTTATATTAATAAGCCATTAGGGTCTCGAATGTGAAATTGATGTAAACCACAATTCAATTACTCTTGCTAGTACAAAGAAAATAGAAAAATCCCTAGTTCTCTGCTCTTGT